>CAIGQQ010028751.1:7141-19263 GCA_903798035.1 Danio albolineatus | reverse complement strand
TAAATTAAATTAAATTAAATTAAATTAAATTAAATTAAATTAAATTAGAGGTGGCTCAGTGGTTAGCACTGTCACCTCACAGCAAGAAGGTCACTGGTCCCAGCTGATTTCTGTGTGGAGTTTGCATGTTCTCCCTGTGTTGGTGTGGGTTTCCTCAGGGTGCTCCGGTTTCCCCCACAGTCCAAACACATGCGCTATAGGGCTATAGGGGAATTGATTACCTAAATTGGCCATAGTGTATGAGTATGTGTGTGAATGAGTGTGTATGGGTGTTTCCCAGTGCTGCATTGCAGCTAGAAGGGCATTCGCTGCGTAAAACATATGCCGCCATGTTGGCGGTTTATTACGCTGTGGTGACCTCTAATAAACAAGAGACTAAGCCGAAGGAAAATTAGTTAGTTAAAGTTAGTTATGTGGTTAATTTAGCATGTTGCTGTCAGGGTTTGAATAGACTAAAAAAAGAATCGCATTAACTCAGAATCGACTCCTTTGATCTGAAACAGGCTTGTCTATCGACCCAACCCTAAAGTCTATAATAAACACTGAGGTCTTTTTCTAAAATGATTGCAATACATATTAAATGCAATTTCTGATTGCATTCTTGCGTGTGTTCATTGTTCTCTTACCCAGTTAATGATGACCTTTTCCGAGGTCATCGGAGAAAAGTCACCCTTTTCAGTAAATATGTCTGTCATGCCCATTTCCTTCAGGTGCTCAATCAGGTCATAGTTCTGCTCCAGCTTAAATCGAGGGAACACCACTTCACGAGTCCTAACAGAAAGTGCACAAGGAGAAGTTTGGGTATCTGAACATAACACACCATAAAATCAGAAGCGCTGATCACCTCTGAATTACTTAACCCCAATCTGAGCTTTATTCCAGGACCAACAATTATTTGAATCCAGGAACATGTCCCATCTAGCTAAATCATGTTAATCAGGTTGAGGAACATTTAAATCAGGGGTCTCAAACTCAAACTGGCGGGGGGCCATATCAGTGACAATTCATAGGAGGGCTGCTTTAACATTCAAGCACAACAAAAAAGTAGAGTAATGTGTAAGCCATGAAAAGTGTTTGTACAACAAAATACAGGTGGTATAAAACTAATTATAATCAACTGACCCTTGAATACTTTCTAAAATAGAGCTTTAGAACAAAAAAGAGCACTTACGGACGTATATTTCAACGTTAAAATCAGTCATATAAATAATCTGCATGTGTGTTACTCTTGACCTCATGCTGCGAGAAACCAAAAGTAACCCGGACATATAGTACAGTACTTTAAATGTCCAGTAGGTGGGGTGTCAGAACCACAAGATGTGGCTATATGCAACTGCACAACAATGATAGTGATTCAAAAATATATGTTTTGGGGGTCCGAATCCCCAATTTTGCATTCGCAAATGGCCCGGTATCTGGCAGTTTGAGACCCCTGATTTAAATGTTGTGCTGACTTGTTTGTAACATCATTATGGCTTTTGTATTGGTTAGTTATAGGAACTAGCCACCAGGCCAGTGCCCAACAACTAAAATTTCTAAAAATGTGTGTATAGGGTCTTGTCTTAACACAGACGGCATGTGTATGTTTAAGTTATGTAAGAGCAAATAGCAGTATCAGTAGACTATTTCATCCATGACAGCATGTTGTGCTACATATCTTTTGTGCACAATACCACAGGCAAAAATTTGTGTTGCAAACATTAGGTTTGTTTTTGTGCCGCTGTTTCCTATTGCATTTATTCAGTCAAACTAAATTGCATCATGTCACTGGTACAGTAGTTTCGAGGTTTCGGGTATGGCACATTACCTGTTGGTCATGTTGTTTAGCCACTTAACAAATGAGTTCCTATAACTAAAGCCATACCCACGTCTTGGTATGTTCACATGATCTAGGTATCTTCGCCAGTAGGAACTGTAAAAATATTCTTTTAATATGAAATCCTCTATGGTCAAGTGGTTTTGAGTATAGTGGTTTACCTGTTGGTCATATTTAGCCACTTAACAAATGAGTTCCTATAACTAAAGCCATACACATGTCTTGGTATGTCCACCGGAACTAGATATCTCCACTGATAGATCTGGAAACTTTTAAAATCTTCCTTTTCTATGAAAGCCTCTGAGGTCTAGTGGTCTTGAATATAAGGGTTTACCTGTTGGTCATATTGTTTAGCCACTTAACAAATGAGTTCCTATAACTAAAGCCATACCCACTTTTTAGTATGTTCATGTGAACTAGGTATCTCCACCAATAGATCAAAAAACTTTTAAAATCTTCCTTTTATATTAAAGCCTCTGAGGTGTAGTGGTCTTGAATATAGGGGTTCACCTGTTGGTCATATTGTTAAGCCACTTAACAAACAAGTTCCTGTAACTAAAGACATACCCACTTTCATGTGATCAAGGTATCTCCACCCATAGTTCTAGGAACAGTGAAAATCTTCCTTTATTATAAAAGCCTCTATGGTCAAGTGGTCTTGTTTATAGTGTTGTACCTGTTGGTCATATCGTTACGCCACTTAACAAATAAGTTCCTATACCAACTCATTCTCAGTTCCTGTGAACATACCAAGAAGTGGGTATCACTACCAATAGTTCTAGGAACTATTTTAAAATATAACCTTCCTTTAGTATTAAAGCCTCTATGGTCTAGTGGTCTTGAATATAGGGGTTTACCTGTTGGTCATATTGTTATGCCACTTAACAAATCAGTTCCTATAACTAAAGCCAGACCCACTTTTACATGAACTAGGTATCTTTACCGATAGATCTAGGAACAGTAAAAATCTTTCTTTAGTTTGAAAGCCTCTATGGCTAGTGGTCATGTTTATATTGTTTTACCTGTTGGTCATATTGTTACGCCACTTACCAAATAAGTTCCTATAGCTAAAGTCATTCCCAGTTCTTGTGACCATACCAAAAAGTGGGTATAACCGTCAATAGTTGTAGGAACTATGTAAACCTTCCTGCAGTATGACCACTTCTTGGCATGTTCACAGGAACTGGGAATCTTCATCAATAGTTCTAGGAACTATGGAGACATTCCTGCAGAATGGAAGTATCTATGATCTAGTGAACTAGCGTAGGGTGCTTTATCTATTGGTCATAATGTTATGCCACTTAACAAACAAGCTCCTATAACTAAAGGCACTCCCAGTTCCTGTGAACATACCAAGAAGTAGGTAACTCCGACAATAGTTCAAGGAACTATAAAACCATTCCTACAAAGAAAGACTCTATAGTTCAGTGATTTAGAGACTGGTGCTTTACCTGTTGGTCATATTGCTAAGCCACTTGTTGACGAGGGTTGGGGAGATCTCCTGCTCCAGGGATCTCATTCCCGAGAGTTTCTGAGGAACTGCGATGAGCATGCTGATGTTTCCGGCGTAGGGCAGCTGCAGAATATCACAGTTGAGCTCATGGTCTGCCGCTGCCAGGTAACTCCCCTTGTTCTGCATCATGAGAACTCGCACCTGCTTTTTCTCATTGACACGGAATTGCCTGTGATGTGTAAGCTCCTTTGGGAACTTCTGCTCCCACGTGCCTGTGTTTGTTGTGACAGTTGGAAACATGAAGTTATGGTGTTACTTGGGGCATGCATGCAATATTATTTCTTCTGACTGCTAGTGTTTGAAATCCATTCCTGTTCCTGAAAGGTCTTCTTTCAAAATGGACCATGATAAGTTCAAATGTACCATTCAGGCAAGTGTGTAGATCATTCCAGTAGAATGATAAACGGGAGGGAGCCCCGGGCTCGAGGATCTTATGAGCTCAGGGCTCTCTCTCGGGACAGCATGCTAAACTAGCTTATTACCAATCATTTGCTAAGTGTGAACTCTTGAAATATTCTTTGCATCAAATTACCGTTTATGCTAGGTGTTTCTAACCCAGTGGCAGGACAGTAAATTTGACATTATTCTCTCTTGTTGCTGCCATCATCAGTCTCACACAATTTTTTCCTTTTTCTGAAAGTCTTGATATTACTATTGTTGAGTTTTTCTTTTATTATTTGAGCAAGTAAGATTGTAAAACAATATTTGTTGTACCCTCCCATTCACTGCTCTCCAACTATGAGGACTTCTGCTGTGGAGAAACCACCAAATGTGAAAAGAGTCCATAAATAAACACTAAAGTGGTGATGTACCTTTAAAGTAGAGGTAATTAAGGAGCATCACGGCCATGTTGGGGTCTACGCTCTTCAGCGGCTCCTTTAACAGACCTTTGGTGATCTTCTGAATCCGCTGATTGGCTTTCACAAGGAACGCTGGATCGGCGAAATCAACCGACTGTGGCTCGGCAAAATAGTATGTCTTAGCATCCGCCCGGAAGCTGTCCTGTATCTGAACGTTGCGCTTTACATAGAGGTCGTTGACCGATCGCAACGTGTAGCCGAAGTTCCGTCTGAAGAGCCTGTGCGTGAGTTTGCGGAAGAGCTTGTGCACGGTCGAGTTATCGTAATGACTGCTGGCATTGACGAATTCTGCAAATCCCAGAGTTTGGAAGAGCTGCTCTTGAGTGTCGGGACCCACTCCCAAACCCATCATCCCCATTGCGATGGAAATCCCGACCGGAGCGAGAAGGATGTTGTCCGTCTGGTTTAATCGATTGCGGAGTTTCCGATAAAGTCGAAACCCAAAGCGTGCATTGACCACGTTGATGCGCTGGAGGCGCGTTTGACCGTGGAAGAGCCGCAAAAGACGCGCCCTACGAATTTTGGGGTCACTAGGCTCATAGAAAAGATCGAGGTCAGGAGCTGGGGTGGAGATCTCATCTATATGATCGCCTTCGCTGTAGTCGTCTTCGCCTAAGATTTTATCGAAGTCTACGTAATCTTCATCGTCCTGCCCTTCCAGAGGGAGGTCGTTCGTGACTGTGTTTTCGCGATGGAAGTCTATGGGAATGGACTCCATGTCTGTGTTTTCCCCACCCGGGGAAAGTCCACGCGCATCCACTGTCTTTTCCTTTTCAAGTGTGCTGAAGTGTGAACTCAGGTCTTTGACTCCAGCCAAAGCAGGGCTGTTCAGGAGACACGCTACAACTATGACTGGAACAAGCCACATCCTATGGAAACAAAATAATGCATGGGGTTTATGAAGTTACTAGTTAATTAGTTAAATTAATACTAGGGCCAGACAGAATCTGCGGACATTTTTCGCTATTCCCGCGCAGAATATTGTACAAAAATATCCTGGTTTATGTGTAATGATTGTGGGAGTAAACTTAATACATGAAATATTTATGTAATGTTTACAATGCAAATACAATTAGATCCACTTATTTGGTAAACAAAGCAAGTCTCTCCTATAATATACCTACTAAAAGACAGAAAATAGTACTTTACAAACTGTACTGTAAATAAATCATATGAATATTTTAATATTAGTCAATAATATTACTGAAATTAATGTAAAAACGGAATAAATATAAATTTACACACATTTACACCAGTAAATAAACAGAATCAATGATGGGCTAAAACTCTGCCGAAATCTGTGCGCGCAGATTCTGTGTGGGCCTAATTATTAGCATGTAATGGTGCACATAAAGATTTACATTAGTATAGCAGACGCTATTATTTTTGTCATATTCTACACTGAAAAAAAATATTCAAAGATGATTCCTTGGTTTTAAGTTAATTTAAGTTAAATAGTTGTAAACTATTAATTTGGGCTGAATTTAAACAAATTAGGTGGAACATTACTAAATTTAATTTGATTGTTTAAATTCAACACATATAAATTGTTTGCAACGTTTTTTTTCAGTGTATTTTTACATTCAAATATAGATATGCACTGTAAAAAATGCAGGGTTCCACATAATTCATGTCTTCCCAACACAATTTGATTAAGTTAACTTAACACTTTTAACAAATTTATGTGGCTTGAACTTATTTAAAAAAATAAAAAAAGTTGTCCCAATGAAATATCAAGAATTGTGTTGTTTCAGCTCATTAAAATTAAGTAGGTTGAACAAGCAAATATATATATATATATATATATATATATATATATATATATATATATATTTGAGTGTGTATAAATATAAATTGCGTTTAGTATATTTTTAATTTAGTCTTTTTGTCATTTTTTATCAATGTTTGTTATTTTTAGTCGGTTTTTGCCTTCAGTATTAATTTCTTAAATAAAACAAAAAAACATTAAATTAGTTTTCCATGCCCCAGTTGTATGTTTCATGGAGATTTTTATATATTTCACTGATCAAAAATGTATTTAAAATCCTTTTAGCTTTAGTCAAAGCTTTAAGTTAAAGTTTTAGTTTGCTTTCTTCGTTTTATAATATAGTATAATAATTGATTTAATGTAGCAGGGACAATGTGGTGGCGCAGTGGGTAGCACTGTCGCCTCACAGCAAGAAGGTCGCTGGTTCCAACCGTGGCTTGGTCAGTTGGCATTTCTGTGTGGAGTTTGCATGTTCTCCCCGTGTTGGCGTGGGTTTCCTCCGGGTGCTCCGGTTTCCCCCACAGTCCAAACACATGCGCTATAGAGGAATTGGGTAAGCTAAATTGTCCATAGTGTATGTGTGTTTCCCAGTGATGGGTTGCAGCTGGAAGGGAATCTGCTGCGTAAAACATATGCTGGATTGGCGGTTCATTCCACTGTGGTGACCCCAGATTAATAAAGGGACTAAGCCAAAAAGAAAATGAATTAATTAATTAATGAATATAGCAGTTTAGATTTTGGTCATTTTTACAAAATATTAGGACATAGTCTCATAGTTTTTGGCTTAGTCCCTTTAGTCATCAGGGCTCGTCACAGCGGAATGAACCGCCAACTTATCATGCATATGTTTTACACAGCGGATGCCCTTCCACCTGCAATCCAATACTGGGAAACATCCATACACTCTCACATTCACACACACTCATACACTACGGCCAGTTTAGTTATTGAATTCACTTGCGGTACGCATGTGTTTGGACTGTTGGGGAAACCAGAGCACCCAGAGGAAACCCACACGAACGCGGGAAGAACACGCAAACTCCACACAGAAATGCCAACAGCGCTACCCAATTTTTGCATCTACTGTAGATCTTCTTTTTTCTACTGTACATTTGTCAGAATGTTAGCTTTAGTTAAAGATGAGGTACTTTTATCAGTTTTATTTAGCATATTTTTCATTATTATTAATTTTTTAGTTTTTTAATTATTTATTAGGGCTGTGCAATATGGACAAAATAATCATATTGCGATTTTTATTTTTATTTATTTATTTTTATTTTTTTATTATTATTTTTTATTATTATTTTTTATTTTTTTGAATGAATATTGAGATTTAAATTTTATTTGCGATTTTGGCAGCTGTTTTTGCTTTTTCAAACGCGCTACATACACACATTATAAATGTATTCAGTGCACAAGAAGTGCATAACAAAACATTTCACAATGAAATGACATACACTGTAAAAAATATTTTGTAATTTTTTAGTTTATTTCTGGCAGCTGGGGTGCCGAAAAAACCCATAAAATAACGGCTGTTAAATTACAGAAATATACCGTAAAATAGCGGATATTCAATTACAGAAATTTACCAGAAATTTTAATTTAAGGAAATTTCTGTAATTTAATATCTGTTATTTTACGGTATATTTCTGTAATTTAACAGCCGTTATGTTAAGTTTTTTTTTCCGGCACCTTAGCTGCTGGAAGTAAACTGTAAAATTACGGATTTTTTTACAGTGTAGTATTTAGTTTAATAAATAAATCTGTAGTAAAATTGTCTTAAAAACAGTCAACATGAAGAAATAAAGATGAACTAACCTCAATTCCAGTCAGAACAATAAATAAAAACTAACGTAAATCAAAACCACCTATTCGCTTCTCCCGCTCAACTTCGATGTGCGCGGAGTGAGCTCTGATTGGTTAACATCTTTCTTCCGCTCAACTTCGTCGTGCGCGGAGTGAGCTCTGATTGGTTAACATCTTTCTCTCGCTCAGCTTAGCTGTAATTGCCCGGTGTGCTGCGTCAGCTCTGATTGGTTAACATATTAAACTCATGCGCACAAGAACGTGAACAAAAATATAAATAAATTAATAGAAAAAATTGCAGCCTTGCGCGGTTTAGAAATTCCATGTGCTTAAATCGCGATTTTTTTATTTTTTTTATTTTTTTTGTGATTGCAATTAATAGCACAGCCCTATTATTTATTTGCTTTTAGTTTTAACTAAATTAAATTAAGAAATTAAGTTCGATTCAGAGGCACCAGTTATCTAAACGTTTTTTTGTTTTAATGCAGTTAGCCAAAATGTTTTTGTAATCATTTCCATTTTAGGTTAAATTGAACAACTCTGATACAAAGTGATTTACAAGCTATGTAAATATAGGTCAGAAACACCTAAGAAAGTTACAGAAACACCAAAATCCGTTTTTCAGACAAGAATTCTTATCGCTTTACTTTTGTTTGCATCCTTCGTCTGATCTCAGGAATATTACTGAATATGTTTGAAATCTTTTGATTTGCTTACCTGCTCTCTCCCTCTGGAATCCCTCTGGTGTGTTTGTGTTGCGTCTCCAGCTGGACTTTGTAGTGGTTCTTCACTGATCAAACAGCAGCGAGTTCAAACAATCCACACAAACCTTCATCTGACTCATTTAACCCTTCAAAAGCACTCAATACTTCAATACTACAAATACAGTTGAAGTCAGAGGTCACACTTTTACAATAAGGTTCATTAGTTAATGCTAATTAATGCATTTACTAACATAAACAAACAATGAACAGTACATTTACTACAGTATTTGTTCGTGTCAGTTAATGAAAATAAAGTTGTTCATTGTTCATGTTAACTCACGGTGCATTAACTAATGTTAACAAGCATGGGCCTGGATGTTAATAATGCATTAGTAAATGTTCAATAATGATTAATAAATGTTGTAAAAGTGTTTTTCATGATTAGTTCATGTTAGTAAATGCATCACCTAATCAACCTTATTATAAAGTCAGAATTATTAGCCCTCCTGAATTACCAGCCTTGTATATATTTTTCACAACTTCTGTTTAACAGAGAGCAGATTTTTTCACCACATTTGCAAACATAATAGTTTTAACTGATCTCTTTTATCTTTGTCACGATGACAGCACATAATATTAGACTATTCCTCAAGACACTAGTATTCAGCTTAAAGTGACTTTTTTTTCTTTACTTCTGTTTTATTTAGAGAAAAGAGTAACAGAAAAAAAGGGGGGCAGGAGGGGAAAAAATAGAAATAGTAACAGAGAACACAGCGGTTGTCATAAAGGTTACAAAATCGAGTCATAGTGCATTTGACATACATTATCACAAATTGTTTACATTGACATATTCAGACCATTTTTGCCAGTTCTTGTTACAGTTTTTTTAATTCAATTCAATTCAATTCATCTTTATTTGTCTAGCGCTTTTACAATGTAGATTGTGTCAAAGCAGCTTCACATGCATTTATAAAAAATTGAAACAGTGTCAGTCCAGTTTTCAGTGTTGAAGTTCAGTTTAGTTCATTTCAGCGTGGTTTAATAGTCACTGCTGAGAGTCCAAACACTGAAGATTAATCCATCGATGCGCAGCCCTACAAGTCCCGAACTATGCAAGCCAGAGGCGACAGCGGCGAGGAAAAAACTTCACCAATTGGCGAAAGTGAAGAATTAAAAAACCTCGGGAGAAACCAGGCTCAGTTGGGCACGACCATTTCTCCTATGGCCAGACGTCTTGTGCAGAGCTGCAGTCTATGGCACCGGGGCTGGAGAACGCTGGACATCCATCATGGAGAGACCACAGGCGGGTCACCGGCTGGTCAACAGGCTGGCCCTTCGGGAACAATGCGAGGACTCGTCTGTCACAGGGATCGTCTTACAGGAAACTGTCTCATGCTCTCCATTCCTCCATAACCACCACAGCAGCTGCTCAGGATACGGCATGGTCCAGGATTATGGAAACCTCTGGAATAACAGTTCTGTGCTTTCGGTTTATTTAGGCATGAAACACTTTGAAATAAATATAAAAACGGCAGGATTCCCTTTCCTTTTCATTACAGGTGCCGTCGCTCCTCCTATGCAATCCTCAAAACAGCCATAAAGCGGTGCGTGACTGTCAGAAGCGCTCCATAGTGATAAACAGATGCTGTTTCCCAAACGGATTCTGTACACTCGATTTTGAAGCGGAGCAAAAGTGGATCCTGGGTTTTGGGTGCAATTTGAACAGACATATACACATAATTAAAAATAATAACATCTATGTCGATCTTGATGTTTTTTTTTTTTTCAAACACAGCTAATTTTGTCCTAAATGAGCATAAAACTTTAGGAAAGCAGTCGAATGCTTTCATTATAACTTTAGCTGTGTGCATTGTTAAAGTGACACCTCTGTTATTAAACGTAATCAAACTAAAAATCTAAATAAATGAGATTCATTCGCTGCTCTTTAATCAGAATGTGTGAGTTATACAGTGAAGAAAAGATTAATGAGATTTAATAAATTAATTCTATTTTTTTTTTATAATATTGTAGCAAAGTTCGTTGTTGTGTTGGAAGAAGAAGGCCGGGTCAGCGATATAAGGTAAATATAAACTATTTTTATTTTTCAAATAAACACACAACACTGGCAGGTGTGTGTATGTGCGGGCTCTCTCCTCTCCCGGCTGCTCCTTCTCTCCTCCTTAAAAAGGTGTCTCTCCGGCCCAATCACTAGAATAAACAAGTGTTATTTATTATTTCTGATTGGCCTGCTGATTAGCCGCTGGGCTCGGTGCATGCTCTCCCCCCTTATTGGGTGTTCGATCATGCTTACCTCTCCACAAATATCTATAAAATTTATTTAAATAGGCTAAACTGTTTGCAAAATTTTTGCTGCTAATGTATACTATTTATTATTTTCTTTTGTAAATGATAATAATAATTTAACTGTTTATTTACAATGAGTCTAGATGAACAGATTTAGTAATTTGCGGATTGGGGGGAGGGGGAGTTCTTTATTATGGTGGGCATATCCCTTATTTCCACATCCCAATGTTGAAAGGTATGTTTATGAGCCGTTTTTCTCATGAGGACCAAAATAAATAGACCCTACAGAGTCAAATATCACTGGTATTGCTATGCTTGAGGAGACAAACTGATGAATAAGGTAAACACAAAGCAACAGTTTCCATCTAGAGCACCTTCACGGGACTCGACACTTGTAAACACTCACTCCATCGGGCTCGCGTGACTCTCACCCCCACCCTCACTCGTCAGCTCAACAAGCCGACCAATCACAGAGCTTGTGCTGCGCGTCGTTTCGACGTGTAGTTACAATTGTTTGAGAGGTGCGCGTCAGCGTAAGCGACGGCCACAGCGACCACGCACAGGCTGCGCCGGGGCATATGCGTGTGCTTGACGCAGAAGTATAAATCATCCTTTATGTGTGTGCGCTTAGCGTGAGCCTCCGCTAAGTACGTGTGCACAGCCGAAAACTGTGAAGCTTTCATACTTGATGCGCTCGCCGGAAACGAGCATTTCTCATGTGAGATCGTCAACTGTGCAGAGGAATATCAAATATGGCAAAATAAATAGCAAATTATGCAACTGTAAGTAATAATTCTCCACTACCGATAGTAGAGCTTATCGATACTTCGGGTGTCTTTTATAATTTAGCACCCATACCGAGTTTTCAGTACCCATCCCTAGCTCCATGATTATTTACATTTTTATATTTAAATTATAAAAACGACATATTAATAAACATAAACTGAATTAAGTATATCATGTATTAACTCACGTTAAATCATCATTTGATAAATAATGAATTAATAATCATGAATGAATAATAAAATATAACGAATAACAATGATGATGAATGACTAATCAGTTTATCTAAACATACTGCGTTCATATTTAAACTTTGTGTAATTAATAAATGACATTCCAATTTATGTTTGCTTTTAGTGGTAAGATCAGATGCGTTTACCTGGAGGGACGAGCTGTGTGGCGGTCAGGTATTTCTTATCTGACAGCAGACACGCGTAAAACTTGATCATAATGCTGATGTCTTCACGTAGACGCTTCTCCGGCTGTGTGGGAAACCGTGGAGCAACACTGGTGAAACATATACACACACACACACACACACACACACACACACACACACACACACACA
>CAIGQQ010028750.1:0-21592 GCA_903798035.1 Danio albolineatus | reverse complement strand
TGGGGTGTTTGTTGAGTGCCTAAAAAAGGAAAACAAAAAGAAAGAAAAAAAAAAGAGGAGGAGGATTACTCAAGTACAAATATCCATTTCATTGTAACCAAAACATAGCACACTGGACATAATATACAGTACTGTGCTACACTACAATAATTTCTTACTTTAGAAAATACTGTGGAGAATTGAAGTATGGTTCTTTTAATATTGGTAACAATGACTGTCTCTAGCAGGATGACTTGTCAACTGCACTCTACTATTACTATAACTCGCAGTTTGTTATATGATGCACAGGTCTACAGTGTACATATTACTTTGTGTTGATATATGGGTGTCATCCCCAGAAGTCGTCAGTGAACCTATTAAAATATTTGAATAAATTTATGTTTTTAATATGTTTTACACAAGAACATGCTTGTGTATGAGAACATTTTAATATGCAAGGTGGTTTAAGGTTTATTGCAATGTATAATAATGTAAAACATTAACAAATATTATTTGTGTACTTTCAAGGCTTACAGATAGGCGGTGATGCAAAAAGGTCCTCTGAAAAGTTTTCTGCTAGAATTAAGAACCAATACAAAAATATAGTTACATTCACACACACACACACACACACACACACACACGCACATACATACATGCATAAATTTATATGTAACACTTAATTATAAACATTTAAAAACTATTAATAACAACAGCAAAATTAATAAAAAATAATAGTCGTTCCACCAACGAACATGAAGAATCTATTTTTTTGTTTATTGCCCCACAACCTTCGCAGACTAGTTAATGGAATACCGATCATAAATTAGAATTAAAATAGTGTAGTACATAGAAAATGTTAAAAATAATGCACTTTTTTAAATATTTGTACACAAACTAACTGTTTTATGGCGCCACGGTGGCGTAGTGAGTAGCACGTTCGCCTCACAGCAAGAAGGTCGCTGGTTCGAGCCCCGGCTGGGTCAGTTGGCATTTCTGTGTGGAGTTTGCATGTTCTCCCCGTGGTTGCGTGGGTTTTCTCCGGGTGCTCCGGTTTCCCCCACAAGTCCAAAGACATGTGGTATAGGTGAATTGGGTAGGCTAAATTGTCCATAGTGTATGAGTGGGATTGTGTGACAAATGTGTCTTGACTTACCTGTTTGTGTTTTCTTTTTTGTGTTGTGAAGCACGCGAGTTTGTTTTGACAGCTGGCCATGTGCTCTGTCTGCATGCTCCATTTTCCCCGCCTTGTTTCAGCTGTTTATGAATTAGCGATCCTCACTTTCACCTGTTGCTGCCTGATTTTCTCCCCTATTTAGTTCGTTCTCTTCTCTTGTCCTTTGTCAGTCCGTTTTGTGTGCTCGTGAGTTCACTTGTGTCCTGATCCGAAGAGTAATCCTGTCTTGTCGTGTCCTGTTTCCCCAGACTCCAAGCGCCAGTTTTGTTTTGGTTTCGTTTCTCCTTTTGCTCCCTTTGTTTTGTACTTTTCCCTCTGCGTCAGCCGACCTGCTCACTGTGGTCCAGTCAGCTTGCCTCATCCATTTAATCCGTGAGGAATCACCCACCGGCGATCTAGCGCCTCTTCTTCGCCTGCTTCGAGCGCTAAGCCCGAGCGCACTGAGCCGCTCATTCTCGCCACTCGGTGGTGGTGCGTGGAACTGCTGAAGTTTTGGATCTCCCGTTTTGAACCTTTTGAACTTTTTTTTTTTTGAAAAGTATTTTTGATTTTCACAAAGAATAAATTGTGTTCACCTGCAAATTGAATCCAAGATTCATTTTCCCTGACAGGATTGTGTGTGTATGGATGTTTCCCAGGGATGGGTTGTGGCTGGAAGGGCACCCGCTGCGTAAAAATATGCTGGATAAGTTGGCGGTTGATTCCGCTGTGGCAACCCCGGATTAATAAAGGGACTAAGCCGACAAGAAAATGAATGAATGAGATGTCGGCCTGTTTCAGTGTTATCCCAGTATACTTGCCATACTGATTGTGCATACTTTCTTATTATACATTTTGCTTCTGTTTTGCTTAATGGACTTCTAGATCGATTTCATTAATTCTAAGAGCTTGTTTTGCCAGAATGTCTGCCTTCTCATTCCCTTCCACACCTACATGAGCCGGAACCCAGATGAAGTGTACAGATTTACCCATAATTTTAATATAATACGTCATACAGAGTACGTTAAGAATATCCATCCTAAATGATGACCTTCCAGATCTAAAGCTTTCAAGCAATGACAAACTATCTGACGCAATTACTGCACTATTCACCTCGTTCTCCTTAATCCACTGTAGGGCAATTGATATTGCCAGTAATTCTGTTGTATATACTGATATGTTATTAGTTATTCTTTTATTAATGTGAGTATCATTGCTTTGGATATTTACTGCTGCGCCTGTATGACCTGTTTGAGGATCCTTGGATCCATCTGTAAATAAAACTATTGATTCTTTGTAGTGTTTCTCCAAATAATTCTGCACTATATGTTTTGTTGGAATATTACTATTGTTGTATTTTAATTCCTGTTGTATGCTTAGGTCAACATTTGGTGATGGCACAAACCATGGTGGTATATATGGAATAGGGACTGATTTACAGTATTGTAATTGGTCTAATCCTATAACTCTGGCTTTAGCCTCAGCCATCCATCCGAAACGAATGAAATTGGTTTCCTCATGCTCCCAACATTCTAATAACGTACTCTTTGCCGGATGTAATTCTGTATTCTGTAATTTTGTCCCTGAATACTAACCCAATAAGTCATCATTAATTTCATTCTTCTAATGCTTAAGAGCATTTCCCCCATTTCGACCTGCACAGATGACACTGGTGAGGTTCTAAATGATCCACTGCAGATTCTGAGGGCCTGAGCCTGCAACACATCTAATTTCTTGAGGTTTGAATCTGCTGCCGACATGTAAGCTATACATCCATAATCAAGGACAGACCTCATAAGGGCCCGGTATATATTTTGCAACGATGACCTACTCCCTCCCCACTCTTGTCCTGACAGGCAACAAGGAACATTGATAACCTTTTTACTTTTGTCTATGATTTTATTCAGATGATCCTTCCATGTCAGCTTTTCATCGAACCAAACCCCATGAAATCTAACAGTTTTTACTTGTTCTAGTGGTTGCCCGTACAGTTTTAAAGAGAGTGATGTGGTTTTATGCCGTCTTGAGAAACAAATGACCTGAGTTTTTGCAACAGATAATTTGAACCCCCATTTATTTGCCCATTTTTCCACCTCGAATATTGCGTTCTGTACTTTGTTTTGCACAAATGACATATTCCGGCCTCTGATCCATAATGCCCCATCATCTGCATATAACGATTTTCCTATATTTAGTTTAACCTGGGAGAAAATGTCATTTATCATTATATTGAATAATAATGGGCTGCATACACTACCTTGAGGAGTTCCGTTCTCTACTGTATATTCATTTGAGTATTCCTTTCCTACCCTAACTTGTATCTTTCTTCCAAATAAGAAATCCATGACCCAGTTATATGTTTTAATAGAAATTCCTAAAGATTTTAATTTAATCAGCAGTCCCTCCTTCCAAAGCATATCGTACGCCTTTTCTATATCAAAAAAGACGGCAATGACGACTTCTTTATTAGTCTGTGCTTTCCTAATATCTGATTCCAGACACAATACTGAGTCCATTGTATTTCTGCCCCTACAAAACCCACTCTGATATGGAGAAAAAAGGTTTTTGTTTTCTAAAAAATAAGTAATTCTGTCCGTTATCATTTTTTCCATAATTTTGCACAAGTGAGATGTTAATGAAATGGGTCTATAACTAGATGGATCTGATGGATCTTTTCCTGGTTTAATTATAGGTATTACTATTGATTGTTTCCATACTAAAGGTAGTTGACCGGTGTCCCAAATTTGATTAAATAGGTTCAATACTATTTCTAGGGATGTATCTGTCATGTGTGATAACATTTTATAGCATATTTCATCCTTACCAGGGGCAGTTTGTTTAGCACCAGTAATTGCTCGTTTTAATTCAAACATATTAAATTGTAAATCTAAAGGATTTTCTGATATTTCTTCTTTTTTTAAGAGATCGGGAAATTCGTTTAATGTAGTGTTTCTGCACTTCCTAGCCTCTTCTGATAAATTTATTGAACTATGTATATTTTTGAACTGTTGAACTAATAGTTCAGCCTTTTCTAGGTTGCTAACCGCTATTTTATCGCCACACTTCAACACCGGCAATTCATATTTCCTTCTAACACCTGCCATTCTTCTAATCATACCCCACACCTCTGATAATTGTATATCTCGTCCAAGTTTATTGCAGTATTCTCTCCAGAATATACGCTTTTGTACTTTTATAATTTTTCTTAATATTGCCTGAGCCTTTTTATACAAGATCAAAGCTTCCTGTGAATGGTGTTTTTTAAGTTGTTTAAATGCTTTATTTCTCGCTCTTATAGCTATTTTACAATCATTATTCCACCATGGTACATTTTTGTTACCACAAACTCCTTTACTTTTAGGTATTATTTCCTCAGCTGCTTGAATTATTCCGTTAACAACTGTATTATTTAATATGTTTACATCTGTCTGATTCATTATTTGTATTGTCCTAAATCTCTTTTCACATATTTCTTGAAATTCTTTCCAATTTACTTTCTCTAGTTTCCATCTTGGAATTCTTTCTTCTTTTTCATTCATTATCTTTATTCCTATTTTAGTCATTACTGGGTAATGGTCACTTCCTACAGTATTGTGTTTAAGAACTTTCCATGTGCTAACCGCTGCTACTGAACTACTTATAAATGTCAAATCAAGTGCTGTTTCTGTATTATTTGTGCAATTATACCGTGTTCCTTCACCGCTATTAAGACAAACTAAATCTTTTTCATCAATATAATCTTCAAGAAGAATACCATTTGCATCATTACTATTGCTTCCCCATAATGAATTATGTGAATTAAAATCCCCACACCATAAAACACTGTCCTGACGTATACCCATTACCTCTTCTAATACGTTTTGATTCAATTTATCACAAGGGTTATAATAATTAATAATGTCTATACAACCTCTTTCTGTCCATACCTTGATTAAAATTGATTCATAATTTGTATTTATTTGTTCTACCTTAAATTTCATTCCGCTTTTGATAAATGTTGCAATTCCTCCTCCTCTGCTATGTTTCCTGTCATTTCTAACTACATTATATCCCCTAATATTAAAATCTATTTGAGGTTTTAACCATGTTTCTTGTATACATATTATATGTGGTTTATCTATAAAATTATCTATGAACTTCTTAAATTCTTGGCCATTTGCAATTAAGCTTCTAGCATTCCATTGTAGAATGATCAACATTTAAGACGTTCCTCCCCCAGGCTGGGACGATTGTGTCTCTTCATTGAGGATATCTCTAACTGTCTCCCAGAGCAGATCCTTCACATCCAGGTATTTTTCGGCTGATTTGACTATTATTTTAATCCTTTCATTCCTACTTTTCGTTTGTGCTGAGCAATTTATTATCTCTGCCATAAAGAGAACAAAATCATTTTTGCTCACTATCAGAGTTTCCGCTTTCAAATTTTCACACTTATGATATGTCTCTGCATTTTGATTCCTGCATTCATTTTGTTTAGGTGCAGCCATAATTTCTGGAACCTTCTTTGCTGCTTCCGCATAACTAATTCCTTGAATAGTTTTCACTCGTTGTACTTCTGCCTGTCTTTTGCTAACCTCACATCCTCGATACGCTGAGCTATGCTCCCCTCCGCAGTTACAACATCTTAGCTTTGCACCCTCTTCACATTTTCCATATTCATGTTCCCCACTACATTTACCACATCTTTGCTTTCCCTTGCAAACCGCTGCCACATGCCCAAACCTCTGGCATTTATAACATCGGAGAGGCGGAGGTATGTACAGTCTCACATCATAACACATGTACCCGATTAGTATCTTTTTCGGGAGTACCAGCTCATCAAATATGACTAGAACTGAAAGACTGTCACAAGCACTTCCATTTCTGTTTGTTCTTAATCGTTTAGCTTCAATTACATTAGCATTTGTTATACTCGCCTTCACTTCATCCACCGACACATTAACAGGAATTCCTGTTACAACTCCTTTAACATACCTTTTGCCATTTGTCTTGGAGCATTGCACTTTTTTTCCCATTGATTTTATTCACCTTAAGTGCTTTTGCTTGCTGTTTTTCATCTTTGCAAAATATAATGATCGATCCGTTTCTCAAGATTTTAGCACTCTTTATAATGCCAATTTCTTTATGCAGTGTTTTTGTTAGCTGTATAGGATTCATACCTTCAAATGTGTCCCCTTCTTGCACAGGTTTTGCAAATACCTTGTATTCCACTATCTCGGTTTCTTCTAAGGTTGAAGCTCTATCTGAATCACTTTCATCAGATTTATTCTTACGTTTCTTTTTTCGTTTATTGTTTTTAACCGTATCCCATTTTTCAAAGTTCCCGCAACCTACTTCCATATCTCCTAATTCATTTCCTGATTCGTCACTTCCGTCTACGTTCTCCTGTCCACTCACATTCCAGTTGTTGCCAACCGCCTTGGGATCTACCCGCCTTGCCATCCGGTCCGTCATCCCCCAGTTCGTCGGCGGTCAACCACGTGAAACTGCAAACACGAAATGGAAAAAACCGTCAGAAGCCCACCCGTAACATAAGTGGAATTAAAGGAATTAAACAGCAAAGCTCTGCCCTCTTCTCCCTCCGGCCGCTTCAGACTGAGCGCCAAAGGCGGGATCTTTGCCTGCACGCTGATCAGCGAAAGCTGATTGGCTGCCTGTATGTGTCTCAAAGAAAGCTGATTGACTGTCTGTAAGCGCTCAGCGACAGTTGATTGGCTGCCTGTAAGCATTTGGCGAAAGCTGATTGGCTGCCTGTTTCTCATTCATTCTCTTGACAACAGAGGTAAACATTTGTGGACAGAGGATTAATTTATCTTCTTTTTCAGTCTCTTCAGAGGAATATAACATTGTTTCTGTGTAATCCCTGATTATATAATACCTTCAGTCAAGCCTGGACCTAAAGTTTCTAACATTATTTTATATTTGACTGCACAAATCTTCTTAGTACATGACAAACAAAGACATTCGCTCAGTTACTAATAGATCTCAGATTTCTTTACCTGTTTGTGTGAGTTTTTGGAATAATATATTTAGGTGACAGAATGGTTCGAGTTTTACATCAATTCCTCTCATATAATAAAGTTGGTGAAGTCTCTACTCATAACTGCTCTCCACTAAATCACAAACGTGCTCAATCTAATAATATTATTTCCCCAAATGCTCTTTTTGTATTCAGTCTGAAGAAATGTAAAGTCATTTGCTTTGGGAGTGTACTTAATATGAAGTGTTTTGTGTTGACTTTTCCAGTTCTCCTAAAAATGCTTTTATCCAAACTTTTGTTTCCTCTAAAATTGTATTTTTAGTTACTCTTTGAAACTAGAGTCTTCTTACTATAAATGTATTAATTTATAGCTTTTTCTTTCTACATTTGGCATCCAGAGATTTTGATATGTTTGTGAACTCTAATAATTATTGCATGAAAGACTCTTGCTTGAAGAGTCTGATAAACTTAAATAATATGCTGTGATTTAAGTTTTGTAACATAACTTTCTAATTCATAATGTATCTTCTGTGAAAAAAGTGGTATTTCTTTGCATTATAAAAATATATAAGTATACACAGGTAACAAAATTCCTTACAGCCCAGATCTAGCCCACATTTAATGTATTCAACTGATCCACATACCGCATGGAATGAAGGCACATAGGCGGTCCACTCTTGCTTGCCAAATCTGTGCCACAAAAAAAAACGAAGGAAGGCCGAATGTCAGTGTAACAGTTATTTGCTCTTTCTGACTTGTATCTGCCTCAGATTACATCATGAGTGATTAAACTATTATTCATTTCAGTGTTTAATAAGTAATTTTGTTGATTATTAATATTTATCAAGAACTAATGTTAATTGTTTTATATTTGCCTTGCTTCAAATCTCATTGGTTTATGGTTGCTGCCTTGACGATGTCTTCTGATACGTTTTGTAGGTTTTCATAACTTAGAGAACTGTAACTGTATAAACTTAAAATTAATGAGCAGATTTTAAAAGACCCTAATAAAATATCAGATTTTGTAGAAATTTGATAAAAAGCTGTACTCTGAACAAAATAATAAACAAAATTATAACTTACTTGCTTATATTAAACATTTGGCACAGGGTATTGATGAAACAGAAAAAGAAATCTGCGACAAAAATATATGCCTTGAAGAATTACAAAAGATTATTAGTTAAAAGATAATAAATCCCCAGGAAATGATGGCCTAACAGGTGAATTTTATAAGGTTTTTAAAGATTATATTTCTGAATTATTATTATTAGTTTTTAAGGAAGCTGTAGAGGCTGGTATGTTTCCCCCATCTCTGTGTCAAGGCTTAATTACACTGTTACCGAAACCCAATAAGGATCGCCTGCTTCTTGACAATTGGAGACCTTTAACTTGAATTAATAATGATGATAAATTGTTTGCTCATATTTTCACCCAAAGGATCAAGTTATGTTTAGATACAATTATAGATAAAGGTCAATCATGTTTTATGCAAGGATGTCACATTAGCAATAATATTAGATTGATTTTAGATCAAACTGATTATAAAGAATTTATGACTGATAATAGTTATATTTTATTTATAGATATATATAAAGCCTTTGACACTGTAAAACATACATTTTTATTTGATTTATTAGAACTTTCTGTTTTTGGTCAGTACTTTAAAAAGGCAACACAAACTTTATATACTGAGTGTAATAGTTCAGTTAAACTTCCATGGGGAACAACTCATCAGTTTAATATTTCTCAGGGAATAAAACAAGGAGATCCAGCAGCTCCATTTCTATTTCTTTTAGTTCTGCAAGCATTGGCCTTACTTATACACAATGACTCCTTTCAAGGCATTAATACTAGAGACAGAGAAATTAAATGTTGTCAGCTTGCTGATGATACAGCTGTTTTTTAAAATATATTTCACAAGTTAATAAAGTTCTAGAATGCCTTTAGATATTTTCTGAAGCTTCAGGATTATCATTAAATATTAAACAATGTACCCTATTCTCACTTAAAGACAAAAACATTCCTTTTACTAAATATGAAGGTATTCCAATCAGAGAAGAAGTTACTTACCTTGGCATTAATATCTGTAAAGATCAGTCAAATAGGAAACATTGTGATTTACAACATCCTTTGATGAAAATGAAAAAGAAATTTGACATGTGGCTCATGAGGAATTTATCACTTAAAGGAAGGATTCTTTTGTCAAAAACTGAAGGTCTGTCACGATTGGTGTACTCTGCTGAAGTATTGGATCAAACCAAAATCAGTTATTTAAAAAATCGATTCAGGGCCGTTTAATTTTATATGGAAAAACAAACCTCACTATTTCAATAAAAATATTGTATGTAATCCATATAATCAAGGAGGTGTGAATGTGCTTGACTTTGATATTTCCAATACAATTTTTAAGTTGAATTTGATTAAACATTTTATTAAACATAAAAATGAAATATGGTATTTAATCCCAAACCTTATTTTTGAAGAAGTCGGTGGTATCGAGTTTCTTTTACAGTGTGACTTTGAGATTAATAAACTCCCCATTCAGTTGTCTAATTTTCACAGGCAGGCTCTTTTATGTTGGATTTTTCTATACAAACACAATTTTTCTCCCCATAAACAAATAATATTGAATAATAAAACTGTCAGATATAAGAACAAATCATTTTTTTATGATAACTGGGTTAAAAAAGATATTCTATTGGTCTCACAGTTATTAAACGATGAAGGATATTTACTGACTTATACTGAATCTTTAGAGAAGTTTAGTTTTCCAGCGCCTCCACGAGATTATAGTAGAGTAACTGATGCAATACCAGCCGGCCTGGTGATGCTTTTGCAGGGTTACAGTGAAGCAAATAAACTAATAGTTAAAATGAGATTCTATTAGATGGTGTTGATATCAAAGATAGAAAATATAATAATACATTTCTTAGACGTTTGATTCATTATCCTGCAACTTTTAGACACAAGTACTTCTGGAATAACCCATTTGAGAATATCAACTGGAACTTGGTCTGGACTTACAGCAACAAATATTGTGTCACTAATAAAATCAGTGAAATCTGCTTTAAAATTATACATAAAATATATCCAACCAACCAGTTTCTCCAGAGATATAAAGCTGATCTTTCTGAGACGTGTGTTTACTGTGGAACGGATATCGTTATGCGTTTGTTTTTTGATTGTATGTATGTTAAATATTTCTGGTTTGATGTTGAATGTCTATTTAATATACTGAGTGGTCATACAATTATTATTAAGAAAAGAGATGTCATATTTTACAGAGATAAAAAAGACATAGATAAGAATCTCCTGTTTATGTTGAATCTTTAGATATTATTAGGCAAGTTTCATATACACACGTGTAAATGGTGGAAGCAGAAGCCGAACATCTTCCATTTCAAGGCTGATTTAAAAATCTATTTTAAAACTCTTAAAGGACTTTCAAGCCATAAAGCGACCAGAACTGTGAATATACTTCAAAAGCTAAACTCCTCTTCTCTATGGTAAATGTTGTGTATATCCGCTCTTGTTTTTTTATTTGTTTTTTCTTTCCTTTTTTCTGTACAAAGATGTTAAGTTAAAATGTGAATCTCTTATTGTAAGATTTGTTATGCATTTGACTGGAAATGCTCTGCAAATACAATAAAAAAAGTATATCCAAACAGCTTAAAAAGTATATATATATGAATATTGATTAGAGCTTATTGTTTCAGATTTTTTATCGTTACAGTATTTGTTACGAAGAAAGTAATTAAATATGTTTGGCATGTTTTAGAATAACAGGGGAAAGTCAGAATCACAAGTTGTAGCTGCAAATAACAAAACATAAATAATAATGACTTAGTCCTTTAGTTATACCCTAAACTGTCAATGTTTACTGGGAGATACAACTCATAAAATCATTAAATCATAAATCAAATATTTAAAAAATCGGTTATATGTTTTACTTAGGTCCAGATTATATATTTATAATGATATGAAATCTATTATTTGGCCATGTATCTTTTATCCCCTCTACTGGACGCATCAGGAACAACAGGGGAGTAAAACTGTCTGGATCAAAGTCTGCAGTAACCTTAAATGATACTTTTAGAAAGATCTTTACATACCGCTAATGTCAGCGATGGTCAGACACTAATGCAGGTCACACTAGTTAATCAACGTCATCGATTCTCGAACACATTCTTTTTTAGAACGCCACTGACAGCAACGCCACCGCGCCGCCATATTCAGGTGCAGTGCGCGATTTCCGTGAAGCGCTGTAGAAGATAATAATAATAATAATAATAATAGTAATAACAATTCTCTTAAGGATTTTGGTCCCTGTAACGGTATCTTTTAATTATATAAAGAAGAGCAACTTTGATTCTCAGTTTGACTAACTTCTGTATGTTTGTATGTGTGCTGTAAACAGACGCAACTGAATGGAGGAGCTGCTGTTTTCTCGGATATAAAATATAATAACGCTTATATTTAATAACTGATTATAATTTTATGGGGTAAAAAACTCCAGTTACCTAGAAATAAGAAAGCTCAAACGTGTTATGTTTATTTTATGGTATAAAGAGAGATGTATTGTTAATAAATGTCTCCTTTATGCTGGAATCCTCTTTTTTCTTACAGTTTTATAACATTTAACAAAAACATTTATAAAAAGTAAAGAATCACACATTATTACAATAGTACAGATTATATACAATAATATAGAATAAAATAATACATTATATCTGTTATTATTAATCAATAATAGCAAATTTTTATAGTTTCTCTGTAACTCACTAATTCAAGAAAAACAGCTGTATTCAAAAGTAAAATATGAACAAAAGCTAATACTTCTACAATAGCACTAACTCAAACAGTATCCTGCTGTACAATGAAACTGAAAAGACTAATGCAATAACAGATGGTGAAGATGAAGTACTGAAGTGCTGAAAGACTTGTATGATGTACGGCAGCATGTTCTCTGATCTGTGATTGAGCGATGACCTGATGTCTCTTTTTAATAATAACTGAATCATTTCTCATAAATATGATCAACTTAAATCCTAGCCAGTGTACACTCAAAAGAGGTTTGTCTGGTAATCTTCACATAGCCGGTGACAAAACAGAAGGAATCCACAAATATCCACAATATCCTGGACAAAACACTGAAATAACGGCTCTGTATGAGAGCTGCTCTTTGAAGAGAATAAGGCAGCGAGTCTGATTAAAAATTGTTCACAGTCAATTACAGTAAGAATTTATTTTAGCTAAAAACAAAAAGTAAATGTATTTATGACAGAATTCAGTGTAAATGTAAGACATTAGGGGGCGCCACGGTGGCGTAGTGAGTAGCACGTTCGCCTCACAGCAAGAAGGTCGCTGGTTCGATCCCCGGCTAGGCCAGTTGGCATTTCTGTGTGGAGTTTGCATGTTCTCCCCGTGGTTGCGTGGGTTTCCTCCGGGTGCTCCGGTTTCCCCCACAGTCCAAAGACATGCGGTACAGGTGAATTGGGTAAGCTAAATTGTCCATAGTGTATGAGTGTGAATGAGAATGTATGAATGTGTTTCCCAGAGATGGGTTGTGGCTGGAAGGGCATCCGCTGCGTAAAACAAATGCTGGATAAGTTGGCGGTTCAATCCGCTGTGGCGACCCCGGATTAATAAAGGGACTAAGCCGAAAAGAAAATGAATGAATGAATGTAAGACATTATTTATAAAGACAGACAGGCCTGCAGAATTATTTTAGAGTGTTTGAACATGAATGGCAGCCGTTGTTTTTGATCTAACAGCTGTATAACTACATGCTGAATGCTGTGAGTTTGCGTCAGGATGATACATGAGCTGACTTTTTGAGCAATGTTAGGCAGTATTACAGGGTGTGAAGCCACTTGGCTACTTTCATAAAATTGGCAACAAACATTTTACTTATTAAATTTAACTGTAAGTTATTTTATATTTATTCATCAATAGGATGTGAGGTCTAGTTATCTGCCTATCTCACCCACTGTCCTTCAGCTTAATCCCTGATTTATCAGAAGAATGAACCGCCAATTATTCCAGCATGTTTTACACAGCGTATACTTACTTACTTTCAGCTATAACCCAGTACTGGGAAACATCCATACACTGTCAAATTGACATACACCAATTTAGTTTATCTATACTGCATGTTTTGGCCTGTGGGGGAAACTGAATATTACCTAGCTAGTGAAACTAAAGCATGTAGTAGTAATAGGTACTTTTTTTTACTTAAAGAGCACCTATGTTACACCTTTTGTAAGATTTAAGATAAGTCTTTTGTGTCTCGAGAAGTTGTCTAAAAAGTTTCAGCTCAAAACACCCATCAGATTATTTGTTATACATTTAAAAATGTTGGCATTTTCTGCTTTAAATTTTTAGTGGATTAAACTTCAAATACTGAATATCTGTGTGTTTGAAAGAGAGCAGATATATTGTGTACAGTGGAAAACGAGGGAGAAATGTATCAATAAGTCATGACTGCAACAGTAAGTGGCAAAAAAAAAGCAAAGCAAAAAAAAGACTTTTATTTTAGCGTGGTGTGTGACATCATAAGGCTGCGCCGCTACCGCGCTGTGATTTAACTAGAGTGGAGAAGAAAGGTTTGCTTTAAAGCTTTTACACATATATAAGCCGATTGATTAAAGTTTCAGGTTTTTCACTCGATGCTAAATGATGTACCTGCTGTTGACAATATTATTTTAACCCTTTAACCAACTTAGTACTATTTTACTCGCAGTAATGAGGGCTATTGTTTGAATACAGTAACAGAAATGTGTGTAATACGTGTTTAATGAAGGTTTAATGTCATTCCATTCTAAGTAAACATCACTATATATAAGAAATGGAGAACTAGTGTTAATCAGGTCATTTGTGGCAGTTGTTTCTTGCTCAGACTTACCTGATTTCTTCTGGTTAATTACTCTCATATAAAGAAACTGCTGAAGCAAGTGTTGAAGAGAAGTTATTTTGTTTCTGTTCATTGTTTTATTTATTTTAAACTGAACATTTTTATTGTTTTGTTCATTTTAAACAGGATAAAGTGTCCAAACGCAGAGAAAAACTCCTGCTGAAGCGACTGATCTCCACACTGTTATAAAGATGGCGTTTATTAAAGAGGAGAGTGAAGATGTGAAGATTGAAGAAACATTCAGAGTCAAACAAGAAGATCCACAGGAAGAAACAGGTTAGTATTCTTCTAGAAGATATCTGCTATTACGGTGATAGTGTTGGCTTAGTACTGACTATTTGCATATGTCAAATTGATTACAGTTCTCTTTTTTCATCAACTTCTTTATGGGTTTAAACTTGTTTCTAGTAGTTGTTACTAGTTCTCACAGATAGTATCTGAGTTAGAACTACATCATTATTATAATAACTAATTACCAGGCCTATTTTGTTTAAACTGGGTTTCTGCGGGGTCCTAAAGAGTATTAATTTTTACTGAAATATTGTGTTGTAGATCTGACATTTTTCAACAAGTTTTAATTTTACTTCGTTCATATTTTGCTACCCAATCTGGCCAAAACCCAAATAATCACCAACAGTCCATCTCATCAAAATTAATTTTTTATTCAGAAAGGTCATTTTAACTCTATCGCAATAACATTTGTTTAAACGTGCTCCTTGTATTTACTGCTGAGGACATCGACCTGGACAGATTGTTGTGCATAGATTTAGTTTATTATAGTTTCTAAAACTTTTAAAACATTTGTTTATTTTTTTATTTTAAAGAAAGTTTATGTTGGAAAAAAGTGTGTGGATACAAGTGGAGCTTGCTTGTTGTTACACAATATTTAAAAACTTTTGCTAAGAAATATCTAAAATATTGTACTTTTTTTGTTATTTATGTATTATTGTATTATCATATTTATTAAATTATATTGGTTTTTGATAGTGCAAATACAAATCTTTTACATCTGGGCCGTTTGAAAAATTCCTTAGCCTTTAGGCGTTTGAGCCAAAATGTAATTCATAATGGTCTTAAAAAATGTCTTAAATTCTTACAGTTAACTTGGTGAAACCTGCAAAAACCCTGGTTTAAAGTATGTCAAAAAACGTGGATGCCCCCAATATTACACATGCTGAATGAAATGGACACTAAAATAATTAATTATTATAAAACATTGTACAGTATTCTAAACTATATGATGTTGTTGAGGGACGACGTGAGACAAAACAAATTCTAGTGGAACAATAACGTTTAGCATTGCACTGACTACAACTGGCCAACAAACTAGTCTAGAAATGACTTTTGCTGCTTCAGAAATGGATTACAGCATGCTGATGATATGCAAAAAAATGAGTGTAAAGTTCATCAGTATTGACCATATTCTTCATGTACCAGCAGGCGCCGCCATTGGAATCTTTTTGCTTTAGACTTTTTAAGAATAATTTTTCAGATCCTAAAAACAGTGTTATGCTGCTTAGGCATGGGATGATAACCGTTTTCAAGGTATACCGCGGTTTGGAAAAGTCGAGGTTTTAAAAGCATTTTCTGCTGTAGGGTTGTGCTGATAGACGATAGTATCGTGTATTAATGATAGGCAAAGATATCACCAAGCGCTGAGACCTATGACGATTTTAAAGATATTTTGCTCGTTTCGCATTATTGTAGACCTATTACATGTTTTAATTGCATTATTAAATAAAATGAATAGTATTCTTATTTGTAATCATCATCATTAATAATAAATGAACTACAAATAATTTGACAGCTTCAACTGTTCACATCAACATCACTTGACTGACACTTTCGGACTAAATGAATTATTTCTATTGCTCTCTCTCTCTCTCTCTCTCTCTCTCTCTCTCTCTCGCTCTCTCTCCCTCTCCCCCTCTCCTTCTGTCTTAGCAGCAGCAGTTGAAGCGCGAGCTGCACGTGAGGGCACAGCGACATCTCATAAATTAGTTTGCAGTTTTGTTTCATAAAAATAATAGGCTAAATAACAAAACTGGATTTCATTAACAAACAAGTTAAATAAAATGATTTATAAAAATGAAACAACTGAAGAAGAAAATAAAAGAACTCTGAAACCAGCTGAAATGTTCTGGAATAAAACGTGTTGCGGTTGTTGGCTACTGCTTTATAACAGCACTCCCACAAGATTCTCTCTTGCTTTCACAAAAAAAAAAAATTATCTTTTATATCCATTATTAATAGCCTATTTAAGTTTTAAAGTGGCCTATAGCCTGTTTTCCAGTGCATGCATTGACTGCTCCTTCAAATACACGGAATATACATACTTGTCTTATTTGTGTTTAATTCGATGGAATGATAAACACGCAAATGCACATTTTTCAGAAAATACCCTATTTAATTTAATTTAGAAACATGTTAGGCCTATATTTATTTATATAGGCTATTAAATATATTTTATTTATTTATTTAAACTGGCCTGTATTAAATTAAATTACAATCCGTATTTTGCCATTCGTTTTGGCATTAAAGAATTATTGAACAGATTATCAATACCTTCTCAAAGAACATTTTACTGAGCTCAGTGAAAAGTTTTAGGTCAAAAAGGCTATTTAATATTAGAGCAATAGAATATTGGCGACTTACCACAGCCGTGTCTAAACTGAAACTCTTATCAGAAAACAATAAACATATATGCCAAGCGCAACGTTGTGTTAGATCTTAGCAAATACAGAGGTGACACTGTTGTGTTGATGATTACTTTTGTGATGATCATAAGACCTGCAGCCGCGCTGCGCTCAATGAACGAAAACATGGAAAACTTCACCGCATAGAAACAGTCCTGTGCTGGCGGTGAGTCCTCCATCCGCCTCCCGTCTGAAAGGACCGTAATGCATCCTTGTTTCTTCCATGCGTAGATAAATATCATTTAAATTGCTTTCATCCATGTATATTATATCCATTTTGCAGGAGTCCCGCGGGCCAAGGATAACGGCATGAACCCGAAGTCACAATCAAATCCTGTCCCGCGCCGCACTATACCATGGAGTCTTGTATGAAATAATTTGGGTCTCAGCGCCTATTTAGCTGTATTTTACGTTTTGGCAGTTTAGTGGCTAATTCGTACGAATTCGAGTTCAGTCGTTCAAAAATGTAAGATTTAAAAAAGGAGGCGTGGCACCTAACCCCACCCCTAAACACAACCGCCATTGGTTGATGAGCAAATCGTACTGAATTGTACAAATTACATTGTACGAATTCATACGATTTTTAAAAAAAAGTTACGAATTGCCCGTGAGATAGGGTTGGTTTAGATATGGTTAAATATATATGTATAAACAAAACACTGCCGCGCCCCCACGAGACAGTATCGATCTCACAGGGTGGCGATATGGCAATCTGAAAATTTATTTTATCGCCGAACAGTGCTGACAACAATACAGCACACCACATAATGCTGCCCTCTCTTCTCCTCTTCCTTTATACTCACCCATTTCCTTTTTGCCGTCTCATGTGTGGAGACCAATTAAACAATGTTGACTCATCACAGAAAACACCAACAATCATAAATGCATGATTATATACTGTCATGGCTTTGCAATCAAAAAACTATTGTTATAATAGAGGCCAATGGAGAAAAACCAGCCATATATATATTTTTGTTGCAAAATGAGATATATCCATTTTGAGAAATGTTGGTAATTTTACATTATTATTTAAGACATCAACAGTCAAGTCCCTTCACAATTTTTGTACATTAAACTATTACTTGAGCTCAGTAATTTATTTATTTATTTATTTTTGCTGGGGCACCAATGGCGTTAAGCAGGCTTCACTGCGGCATTTGAAAAAATCTTTTGGATCATCAGTGGGAACATTAACAATAATTTATCAATTAATCGTAAATATTCATAATATTCAAAAACATAATGCCATAATAAACATAATGTGACTATGGCGTGTGCCAGTAATCCAGGGCAGTCCCATAATAAAAAGGTCGGATAACAACATACCTGCTGAGCTGTCAGAGCAAACAAACTGCAGGATGTTTATCGTTTCAACCATCCTTAAACAGCTTCGGACTAATTGTGATTAGTTATAATATAGACAAGTAAGATTAAGTTAGTTAAATAAACGACTTGTAGCTTGTTACAGAAAGAGTGGAAGCTCCTTCCACACCGCTGCTGAAAACCAAACCTGATCTGAGCGGACAGAGTTGCGATGGCGCAGTTCCTGTTGTGTCCTGTTCCTGTCCGCGGACACAAGCTCGCCTCGTCCCGTCAAATAAGCTATTATTATTATTATTATTATTATTATTATTATTATCATGCAGCTGGAATGACCGGCTCCGTCTGGAATGACCGTCATCGTAATCCATGAGTTTAGCTTGACTCTAAAGCTTTGACTCTCTGACTGACAGACAGCTGTTGATCAGTAACGTAGCGTACGTGACTGACAGCTCGCCTACAGTATAAACAATTAAACGGTAAACATTTTTTAGATAGCGTAGTGAATCCTCGTTTTAAAAACGTATGTTTTTTTGTTTTGATATTATCGTTAAATCAATGAGCAAACTCGGAGCACTTTGCCGTCGGTGACTATTGTGACAATTATATAACTGTTATATCGCATTTTGCAAAGAAACTGATCTGGCGGATATCGTGTTTTGTAAAAAAATACATTTTGTAGTAGGCCTAAAATGTTCATTCTTAAATTGTGTTAATGGCAGCAGTTCACACATAGATTAAGGAACATCTGAACAGTGATTTCCAATCATAAAATCCAAATGTCAAAAAATGGCATTTATCGCGTTTTGCAACGAAACTCTTCATACACACACACACACATATATATATATATATATATATAACGAAAAGGGAGTACATTTGCCCATAGTGTATTGTTTTTTAGTTTTTTTTTTTCCAAAGCATTTTCCCAGAATATGTCAAAATAAGATGTCCCAAAAATAAGTCTGTTTGCTAAAACACAGAGAAAGTGTTGGCCAAATTAAGCCTCAATCACCTCAGAATGGATGACAATGACCCAACAGCACACCAGGGGAAAGGTGCACATTCCAGCCCTTATGCAGATGCTGTACAGGTATGTCTCATGTCTGTGGGGCAAATATTCAGCTGTTTGTTCAGCTGTTACCCCACAACTTTTTTTCTGATGCATTTACCAGTCAGGCACAGAATGAACAAGTATTCCATTAGCCGCTCTGTGGGTAAGAATAGGTCCAGTGTTCTCCAGCCTCCGGCGCCTAGACTGCAGCTCTGCACAAGACGTTTGGCCGTAGGAGAAATGGTTGTGCCCAACTGAGCCTGGTTACTCTCGAGGTTTTTTTTAAAACCACTTTTGCAAATTGTTTTTTTCCAAGTTTTTTCCTCGCCACTGTCACCACTGGCTTGCATGGTTTGGGACCTGCAGAGCTGCGCATCGATAGATTTCCTCTTCAGTATTTGGACTCTCAGTAGTGATTATTAACACACTGAACTAAGCTAAACTGAACTGAACTTCAACAAACTGGACTGACACTGTTTCAATTTACTGTGATCTTCTATGTGAAGCTGCTTTGACACAATCTACAATTTTATTCCTGTTTATGTAAAGCACTTTGAATTGCCACTGTGTATGAAATGTGCTATATAAATAAACTTGCCTTGCCTTACATTGTAAAAGCGCTATACAAATATGTATTGAATTGAATTGAACATGATGATCCAGCTCATCTAAAATAACATCAAAATGTTTCAGAGGAAGCTGGCCATTTCTTACTTTTTTTTTACTTTTATCCGTCAAGATGACTACAGATTTGAACAAACACACTCACACAACTTTTTATGTTTAACATTGTGTCAAAAAATACATGTTTTTTTTTTTTTAAAAAGTAGTTATATTTATGCTGCAGTGCCAATGTCTATTTACTTATGTTGACGTAGTTCAGGGTTTTCCTTGTTGAAAATTAGTTGGAGGTGGTATCCCATTCATTACATTTTTGCTACTTAAAACAAATGCATTTTGCATTGAGCATCACTGGGGGTCTGACAGAAGTTGCCTGATTTTTGCCAAAAGACAGAGGTGGTACATTTGATGAAGGTAACCATCGCATAATTCTGCACAAAAAAACTGCATATTTACATTAGTGCAATGCAAGTATCTAAAGTTATTTATATTTACATCAGTGCAGAGCAAATGTTCACTCAAATTGTTCTGTTATTAATGTTTATATGTTTATATTAATGCATTGATTGACATCATTTTTTAACTACCTTTAGAACCTTATAACATTTCCAATAGCAGCATCTAAGCAGTCTGCTTTCAGTCACTCCACCTCTTCACGGAGATTGTCAGCCTGATCTGGTGTATTAATCAACTAGCGTGGGTTCTGGAACTGAACAATAATGATGTGTATTAATCAACTATCAATCAGTAATGATGTGTATTAATCAACTAGCGTGGGTTCTGGACATCTACTGGCACTAGATCCTCATCAATTTAGAAGTAACTCTCCCTTCTTTGCCATGCTCTGATGCGTTTAGGTTTCGCCGCTATTAGATTTTGCTGTAGAACGCGCTATGTGAACTTATAGACGTAATTTAAACTCTTTTATTTATTTCAGACCCAATTGAAGAGAATGAGGGGAGTAAAGAGGAGGAACATCGTGTCAAAATTGAGGAAAAAACTCATTTACAGACTGATGGTATTTCGAAAAGGAGAGACAATAATTGTTTCACCTGTACTCAGTGTGGAAAGAGTTTTGGAAGAAAAGGCATTCTTAAGATTCACATGATGATTCACACTGGAGAGAAACCATTCACATGCACTCAGTGTGGGAAGAGTTTCAACCAATCATCAAAACTTAATCAACACATGAGGATCCACACTGGAGAGAAACCATTTACCTGCACTCAGTGTGGGAAGAATTTCAGCCAATCATCAAGCCTTAATCTACACATGAGGATCCACACTGGAGAGAAACCATTCACATGCACTCAGTGTGGGAAGAGTTTTAACTGCTCATCATCCCTTAATCACCACATGAGGATCCACACCAGAGAGAAACCATTCGCATGCACTAAGTGTGGGAAGAGTTTCAGCCACTCATCATCCCTTAATCACCACATGAGGATCCACACTGGAGAAAAACCATTCACATGCACTCAGTGTGGGAAGAGTTTCAGCCAATCATCAAATCTTAATCAACACATGAGGACCCACACCGGAGAGAAACCATTCACATGCACTCTGTGTGGGAAAAGTTTCAGCCGCTCATCATCCCTTAATGAACACATGAGGATTCACACTGGAGAGAAACCATTCACATGCACTCAGTGTGGGAAGAGTTTCAGCCAATCATCACACCTTAATGAACACATGAGGATTCACACTGGAGAGAAACCATTCACTTGCACTCAGTGTGGAAAGAGTTTCAGCCAATCATCATCAAAAAGTTGCACACATGACATGAATGCAGCAAAACATTTTCTCATGTGGACAGGATGTTTCATGTCTGAATAATGTTTGAAAAGGCTGAGTGACGGTATTCTGTTTTCCA
>CAIGQQ010028748.1:11545-34914 GCA_903798035.1 Danio albolineatus | reverse complement strand
TCTGTCTGTCTGTCTGTCTGTCTGTCTGTCTGTCTGTCTGTCTATCTGTCTATCTATCTGTCTATCTGTCTGTCTATCTATCTGTCTCATATATACTTTCTGTCTGTCTCTGTCTTGTATAGACTCTGTTTGTCTGGCATACATCTTCTAGTGTATATTGTCTTCTGGAATATACTCTCTGTCTAGTATTTATTGTCGGATGGTCTAATATATGTGATATGTCTGTCTAGTACACTGTCTGTCTGTATATACTGTACTACACTGTATGTCTGTCAGTGTGTCGATCTTCTAGTATATTCTGTTTGTCTGTAGGTCGAACATAAATTGTCAAATCTGTTAGTGTGTCTATCATCATATATTTACTGTCAGTTCAGTCACTAGTATATACTATCTGTCTTTCTGTCTGTCTGTTAGTTTGTCTGGCTGCTTATATTTTCTTAGTCTAAAATGTATGGTTCATTTGTATATCTCTGCAGTAAATACTCTCTGTTTGTCTATTTATTATTTATTTATTATTTATTTGTCTATTATTATTTACAAGTCTATTATTTACTGTTCATTAGTTTGTTTTCTAGTATATATTGATTCTGTCTATCTTTGTATCTGCATATCTACTATAGATAATCTGTCCATCTGCCTTCTAATATATTTACATATTATTTGAAAAACCATCCATCCATCCATCCATTGAAATTCTCATTCATATTGATGCCATATGTCCATTGACAGGTGAATGAAAGCTCTCACCTTCTACACTGACCTCTGAACATTGTATTCTTTGACTCTAACACGACTGATGCATCATCTAGAAATTGCATTTCCTTCTGTAGTGTGTTACTTCTCGGAGAATAATTGGCGTCTTTGGTTACCTCCAGTGAGAGTTCACGAGCATTAGGGATTTATGGAGTTCAGAGAGGTTCTCTTCAATCGAGTCTTTGTGCAGCACAGCTCTAAATAAGCTAGTTTAACCCCCTTCTGTGCTCTGTTATGTGCACAAATCAGTTTATGCAATGTAAGTTTAAAAGTAGGTCTGAGATGAAGAAATTGGGAATATATTCTTAGGCAGGATCTGGACTTTCAGTAATGCTTTGGCTTGTCTGACAATCTGTCACTTAAATTGTTCATCGTGGGACATTTTATTCATCTTCCTGGCACATTCCTTATCCTGATACTTGTACTGTAATTTATATAAGCAATACAGTATATGCATTACTGATTGCATACTGTACATATTATAAGTGGAAGTTTGTTGTTTTAATTATTACAAATCCAACTCGCTCAAAATTGTATTATTTGTTTTGCTGTTTTGCATTCATGACCTTCAAAATGTACACAACAAGATGCATATTTTAATACATTTTATTAAATAAATAATAAATATATATATTTTAATAAATGTCATTTTTTTCATTTAGTTTTACTTATTCTATAGAACTATAACCAATGAGTGCACTAACAAAAACAGGCATTCCTCTCTTTCAGCGTAATGAAATAAAGACCCCCCCACCACTGCACCTCCAGGAGGTCAGTGACAGATGGGGGCAGATCTGAACCGGCTTCACTGGCAGCTGCCGGGGTTTGGGGGGTGAAATGTTAAAGGTCGGCTCTTTTAGACTACATTGCCTACACTGATGGCCTGGCAGTCAGACCCACTGTCAAAGTAGATTAAAACTGTCCCAAAGAGAGTTTTAGTTTGCTCTTGATCTGACACGGGGGGGATGTCGCTTCAGCTGCTGTCATCATAAATCATCCTGCATATGGGATTCAGGTATGAGTGTAAATGGGGTGTGCATTGTTTATTTGTGGTGACTGTGAGATGTTAGACCGATTGGCCTTTTCCAAGAGACACTCTAACAGGTTTTTCCTGTAGCATTAAGACAAGTCTACACAACGCGAGCACAGTTTGTTGCGCTCCAACTAAAGGATATCCTTCCTGTGGATGTGAGGGGGTGTTTCACAAGGGCATCTTAGTTTTTTTAAAGGTACAGTTCACCCAAAAACGAACAATTACTCACCCTGAAGTGGTTCCATACCTTTACGAGAGCACATAAGAAGACATTTTGAAGAATGTTAGACACCTGCTATCATTGATTTCCATTGTAGCAAATATAAATATGGAAGTCAAAGGTTAGAAATTTGCAACATGTTTCAAAATATCTTATTTTGTGTTTGAATGAAAGAAAAATCTAAGTGAAGCGTAAGTGAAAGACAGAATTTTCAGTTTTGGGACAACAACAATACCAGAAACAGCACAACAATGAAAAAGGCTATAAAACAATAAGAATATGAACAATAAGATGGAATAAAAGAGTTTAGAAAATAATAATTTTAAGTTAAAAGCAATGCTAAAAAGGTGAGTCTTAAGAAATTTCTTAAGTCTTAAGTAGCTCCTAAATGTGACAACCTCAGTGTCAGAAACTAACCTGGCCACAGACACATGAAAATGTACTGCCAGTGTGTTTATTAGTTTGACAATTTCTTAAGAGTGACATCAATCTGCACTCCTCATAGAATTTCTGATAAATCAATGGCTAATGAGTGGTTCACTTTCCTACTTTACATAAGAAATACTGAGAAAAAGATAAATCTGCAGGGGCCAAGTTTAAAAAATAGCCCGGGTCAAACCACTACTTTCTCCAAAGCCTCAATTCTCTGGTCTGCAGACATAATCATTTTAATCTAGGTTGTGGTCATTCGTCTGAAGGTGTAGGAGGGAGATAGAGGACAGAAAAAGGGTACAGTGACATATACTGAGACTTTAGTGGAAAATAGTGCACTGCACTTTTTAGTTCACTGAAGTGCCTTTTATAAATGTTCCACATCCTGGTGACTCTGTTCCTCAACCACAAAATCATATGTACTTTTTACATGACTTAAATGTTTACTTTATCTTAAATGACAATATGTGGCTGAAATACAACTATTTGAAAATCTGGAAACTGAGGGTTAAAACTATTAAAATAATTTTTTTTAAAATAAAATTTTAAAGTAGCAATGCATATTACTGATCAAAAATCAAAACACGTTTTTATATAATTACTGTAGGAAATTTACAAAATGTCTTCTTAGTACATGGTCTTTACTTAAGTGGTCAAGTAAAGGGGGTCGAGCCTTCTCATTTATGGCTCCTAAACTCTGGAATAGCCTTCCTGATAATGTCTGAGGCTCAGACTCACTCTCACAGTTCAAAACTAGATTAAAGACCTATCTTTTTAGTAAAGCAAACACTCAATACATCACTTAGCGGTATGATGCATGAATGTGCTCCACGCATCTCCTTTATATACACTATGAACAGCAGCTACGCTAATTATTCTCTTTGTTCTCTATTTCCAACTGGGGATACTCATCCTGAGGCCCCCTGAGACTATGCAGTGCCACGGATGCGATCCAAGACCCGTGACGAGACGATTCCAAGGCTCCATAATCCTGGACCTCGCTGTATCCTGAGCAGCTGCTTGGCGGAGTAGCAAGCAAGAGACGGATTCCTGTGACCCTCCAAGGACAGACGAGCCTCGAGTTCTCCAACCTTCGCCGCCTAGACTGCAGCTAGAGCTGCGCACCAATGGATTACTCTTCAGTGTTTGGACTCTAAGTAGTGAATGTTAAACAACAATGAACTGAACTGAAACATTAACAACTAAACTGACATTTTCAATTTACTATAACCTTCTATGTGAAGCTGTTTTCACCAAATCTACATTGTAAAAGCGCTATAAATAAAGGTGAACTGAATTGAATTAATATTCTAATGATTTTAGGCATAAAAGAAAAATAATTTTGACCTCTACAATATGTTTTTGTCTACTTCGAAAAAGTGCAATTTAAGACCTTTTTTTGGTTTTGTGCTCTAGTCTAATAAGTACTTGAATAATTGTTATTTGTTTATTTATTTCTTGTATAACTAGAATAAAACCAGGAACTGACAATTTTGTTTGTGCTGCCTGAAAATGACATTTTGTTGATGCCATTTATTGGTAGTATAAAGCAATCTGGCTGAATAAAGTTACTGGTTACATGTAGTAATTATTTGACAAATAGTTTATATATACCATACATATGTGAACATCTTCATCTAATGTCAGCATTGCATTGCATAATTGCAATACTATAATCTATTTGACATTTAAATAATAGCTGCCTGGCGAGCACTATAAAAATAAACTTTGATTTGACCTTTTGATTTAAAAGTGGTGTTTTTGTTTTACAGGTTGTTATTATACCATATCTTATTATATAACATTTTAAAGTCAAGCATTGGCAAATGCTGCTCACGGAAATTGTCAGAAAAAAAACACTTTATAGGTGCATATTACATAAAATTGATAAAACCATAAAGTCAACTGAATGAAATTTATTTTTAAAAAAAAAGTTAAAGAGAAACACGTCATTATTGAAGATTGTTTTCATTCATTTATTTTCTTTTCAGCTTAGTCCCTTTGTTACATTATAGCTTTTGACATCAAAAAGACATTTTAGGCTAACTTAATTAGGAAAAATTCTATATCAAATGTAATTTGTGCCAACTGCCATCAAAATAAATAGTGGGATCTAAGTATGAGTATGGTTAATAGTGATTTGTATAATGATGTTTAATGTATTTGCATTTTTTTATGTGACGTGATGATGTTGAAGGTAATTATGTGGTGAAGCCAAAGACAAAGTTCCACTTAAAGAAAGTCAAGTCGTTCTCTCTCAAAAAGACAGCAAAGAAAAGCAAGCAGAAAGCAGAGACAGTCCTCCACTGTTTTGTAAATTTGTAAAGCCAGGTTCAACTCCTAATGATAGAGTTAAGAGTTGTTACTCCTTGAGGTTGAATCAGGTGTTCGCTGCAGTTGTGTTTTAGAAATGTGCTGAGTCCTCTGGTTAAATTAAAAACGCTCGCACAAACACACCATGAAATAGCATTCCTTTGAGGAGTAACCAAGACAATGCAGTGACAGGTGTACAGACACACACACACTCCATTTCATTAAGTGAAAAGCTAAAAGGAGTATTTGGGGCCTCTGGTCTGTGTTATACACCCGGAGTGACAGACGTGCAGACTCCCCTATTGTGTGCTCACGCCGCTGGGCCTCTTTCAGTGTCCCGCCGGAGGCTGTGGCGGTGGGGGCTGATACACGGGTCGCGTGCCCCACTTTCACAGCAGCAGATGGGGGATGAACCCCTTCGCTGCCCCGAACCTCCGGACAGAGGGTGTCTACCCCACCTGTCAAGACCACACAAAAGCCAGACTGCCACGTCACAAAGCCCAAAATGAGTCTGCAGACTGCTGGACCCGAAGCCGCTTTTCATGCAGCGCCAAGCGTGTAAACATGGAAACGGGTCTTGTAGGGGGTCACATGAATACTAACAACACACATCTGCCCTCAATATTTCTTTTTGGCCTTTCCAAAATTCACTTAGTATAGTTGCTGGTTAAGAATGGTTAATAATAAAAGAGTTGTGATTTGGCATTCGATTCAGATTTATTTTTGATGAAACACTCTTGAATAATATACAGTTGAAGTCATAATTATTAGCCCCCCTTTGATATTTTTGGTTCTTTTTAAAATATATTTTAAAAATATTTTTTCTTTTGGAAAAAGTCTTATTTGTTTTGTTTCAGCTAGAATAAAAGCAGTTTTTAATTTTTTAAAGACTATTTTAGGGTCAAAATTATTAGCCCCTTTAAACTAATTTGTTTTTCAATAGTCTACAGAACAAACCCTCGTTATACAATAATGTGCCTAATTACCCTAACCTGCATAGTTAACTTAATTAACCTAGTTAAGCCTTTAAAAGTCACTTCAAGCTATATAGAAGTGTTTTGAAAAATATATAGTAAAATATTATTTACTGTCATCATGACAAAGATAAAAACATGTAACCAGTAACTTCAATCAGTCAGAATGCTTCATACTATTACCAGCATCAACAAATTGTCATATTCAGGCAACACAAACAAAATTGTCAGTTTCTGATTTTATTCTAGTTATACAATAAATTATCAAATGTATAACAATTATTCAATTACTTATTATTAGGTCCACACGGTATCTGCGCGCAGATATCTGCAGGTTTTTAGCCCATCATTGAGTCTATGTATTTACTTGTGTAAATTTATATTTATTCAGCTTTTAAATTAATTTTCACGAATATTATTGTGATGTAATAACAGTAATAAGAAAATATTCATATGATTTATTTACAATACAGTTTGCAATACATTCCACATAAATCCACCGATTTTTTATGAAATTCTCTGTCCGCAGATTCTGTCTGGCGCACAAAACAAACTAAAGAAGTCTCTTAATCGACATGTATGTTTTTGGAAATAGACAAAAATATATTCTAGAGGTTCTTTTATTCCTAAAATCATCAGAATATTAAGTAAAGGTCATACAAGTAAAGAAAACATTTTGTAAATTTCCTACTGTAAATATATAAAAACTTAATATCCATTGCTAAGTATTAATTAAGTATTATTAAATATTTTCTCAATATTTACATTTTTTAACCCTCACTTTCCAGGTTTTCAATTAGTTGTATTTCAGCCACATATTGTCATTTATGATAAAGTAAACTTTTTTTTCATGTGGTTCCATGAAGAAACTTTGACATCCCTGAAATCTCTTCAATCCACAAAAAGGAAAAGGCTTCTTTACAGGTCATTAAAATATTCTTTCTCTACGAAATCCTTTAAAAACTGTGGACTGAAAGGTTATTTATATACTTGTATGTATTTACATACTGAAATGGTTCTTTTGTGGCACTGTAAAAAAATCCTTTATTTTAAATCATGCAATTTTAATTTGAAGAAGAAACGTTTTAAAAGCAAACAAAATATTATTTTGCCAAATGATGGGATAATTTTAACTCTATTCCAGCTTTAAAACTTTTTTTTTCAAATCTATGTTTTGTGAATGATTTGTGATGTGACTGACCTCATATATTGTTGGTTTGGTTGATTTCTGACACCTAAAAAATGCTTTTTAAAAGAATCATATGGTAAAAGTAAATGGGGAAAAATGTTAGTGTGCTCTAAAATTGTGCTCTACTTGCTCTAAAATTCCACCCGTTTTCTCTCTGAAGTGCCCTATAAGCAAAGTAATAAGTTTTGACAGTATAAAAGAACATGAAAATGTGCTTAAAGCTGTATCGTAGCCTGTGGAAACCATCACAGCTTACATTTGTTCTGCTAAAAAGCTGTATGACTTACAGTATATCACCCTCATCATTAACTCTTTTTGAAACCTTCCACAATGTGTTTGCACTTAATATCATTTCACCTATAACCTACTTAAAAGAATAGTTCTCCCAAAAACTGAAAATTGTTTGGTCATTTACTCACTCTTCATTTGCCACAAACCAGTTTGACTTTCTTTTTTTCTTTCTGCTGTTGAACACAAAAGGATATATTTCGAAGACAACTGAAAACCTGTAACCATTGACTTCCACAGTCTTCATTTTTGGTTTCACAATCCCATGAAGCATTGTTAATTACACAATCACATAAAAAAATGTTGGAAAAATATAAAACTTTTCACTTTAAAGTGGTTGGTTCTACAATACGTTTAAGGTTTATTTCACAATATATTGCATATATGCACATTTAGATATTTTAAGTGCCATTCATTTTGGTATGCTTTGCTGTCTGATTGGTGGAATTTTCTGTATCATCATAGGTAATGTAGTTTTTTTTGTACAAACTCTGTTAATATACATGATTATTTAAAAAAATGTGAACATATGGGTTTTAAAAATCTATATACAATCGATTAACAACCTTAATACTCAAAACAGGTTGGTTTTTAAATGTCAATCAATTTTGGTAACAATCTTTTTTGTGTGTTGAAAATGAATGACGTTTTTACCTCCTACACCTTTACTGTTACGCTCTGTTTTTGAATGCACATATACTGCAACCCAATCCACTTACAGTTACTTTTACATTGATTGCTAGGTGAATGCGGGCATTATGTAAGCAGTCATTTGTCTGATGCGATTATGAATGGCGTGCATGTCTACAATGAGATGACATCATTGTGCTGTGTCACAGCCCGGTCTGCATGTGTTTGGCCCTCTCCATATGTGTGCACGTGTGTGTGGGCTGCAGCATATTCGTGGAGCTCCTTTAGGAACATCAGACCATTTCTGCCAGTCAGAGTCTGAACCCTGCAATTAGATGTACTCTTGCTCTCTCTCTCTCTCTCTCTCTCTCTCTCTCTCTCTCGCTCTCTCTCGCTCTCTCTGCTTCTCGAATTTTCCATGCGCACATCTCTCCTCTCACTCTCCTCAGCTCGTCTCCTTGTGAAGCAATGTTAATTGCTGTGATGAGGGTGCTTTGTGTTGATTTCTGTGATTAATTTCTGCACCTGCTGCTGGATGTTTTAGCTGGTTATTTTAGCCCAGTTTCCTCAGCGAGAGAGGAGAGGAATCCAACAAGGACCTGCAACAAACACACCGTGTCCTCAATGCATATTTGATGTTAAAGGGATAGCTCACCTGCAGAGGAAAAATCTGTCATGTCGTTCCAAACCCTTTTGATTTTTATTCCTTGAGACACAAAAAGTGCATGTATGCTGTTGCCTATATGTAACCTTTTTAACAATAAATGTACTGTGCAGCTAGCTGCTAATTGAGAAAAGATCCATTATAGACACATTTATAGACACAAAAGATGCTTTATAGACACATTATAGACACATTTATAGACACAAAAGATGCATTATATACACATTATAGACACATTTTAGATTCGATGAAATCTAAATCTGCTTAGTGGTCTGATCAGAGCACAGACATATTGAATTAAATCAGTCAATGAATCAGTTCAGAAAACAGATTTGAAGTGATTCATTCATGAAACAGATGCATTTAATTATCAGTTTAATTCATGACTAACAGTGATTAGTAACCGTGATTAATAGATAGCATCACAATTAGCGATGCAACGATTATAGATTTTGGTTGCACAATTATAGTCTGAGGAATAATCACGGTTTTACGGTTATCACGATTATTATGGATTCCTTCATTTCAAAACACTATAGTTTAGAAAAATCACATAAAAACTCCTTATATTTTAAAGTGTTACTTATTGCTGCTCAGTAATTAAATACAGCACAAAATATTAAGAAAAACAAACAATAGTCCATTTCTCTTTGGACTCAAAAATAAGTGAAAAAAAGTTTTTGACAATAAAACACAAGTAATAATTTTACATTGAAAATAAATGACAGGACAAAAAATAAACAAATAAATAAAGTATTAAAAAATAGTATTTGTTTACAGTAAATCTAAGCTACATATTATGCTGAGTTCAGACTACATGATTTTTTAAAGCAGTCGTGTCACAGATCTTTCCACACTGCATGACTATCTGGGCTAGCCTTTTGTCGGTGCTTTGTTGAATGGATCGACGACAGGGAGTTTCACACTGTATGACTTTAAAATAGGAAGAATCGCCGACAACTTTGTTCAAACTACATCTTACAACCGAACACACGTAGTATATCTTTTGATATTGGCTACATAACGAGAAAGAAGCCTTTAATGGGGTAGAAAATGTAAATATTTGCTCACCTGACTTTAAAGGGAATTTTTTTTTGACCCGGTTGTGGTTTTGCTCAGATGACATGTCAAACAAACAGGGGTGCTCCTGCCAAATTTCTGCTAGTTTTTCCTCCATATCTTGGGTCCAAATAAACTAAAAATGAGCGCTTTTAACTTCTCTCCCTCAACCTCCCGCAGGCTTGCTGGTAACCACACTAGTGAATGCTGCTCTCTCATTGGCTGTAGGTAATCGCCAATGTTATTTTCAGTCAAAACACATTTCACATGACATGTTTTAAATCCAGACAGCTCCAGATATTTAGCACGCCAAATATCTCACGGGCATCGGCGACTCATCGGCGATTCTTTCAGATCACGTGTTGGATAGTGATTGTCACACGCGTGCACAAGCTCCGATTTGCCTGTGATTTCAGGCATTTGTCAGCGATTTCTCAAAACCTGTTGGAGAGTCAAAATCGGGGTTAAAATCGTGCAGTCTCAACTTGGTTTTTCTCTTTCAAAGAGAACAAATGTAGCCAAAGGCTGCTGATCTTCTGTCTGAAAGGCACTTTTGACAAACTATATTACAAAATTATTTAGTTTTTTATTTTGTATTTTTTGTCCCTGGAGTCGAAATGTGTATACTCCATACAAAGTATAAAGCTGATCGGTCCAGTTTTTGTCACGCGACTCGCGGCATTCTTACAACTATGTGCGCCTGGAAAGCGGGAGCACGTTGCATGTTTGTATTTATATTATCTGACAAACTACATTTTGTTCTTTTTTTGGCAACAAATATTATACAACTTAGTGTTTCATGCAGATAATTAATAAATGAATGTTTTGTTATTTAAACCTTAATGCCACAGCAGATATGCAGACTTAAAATGTATATAAAAATTGCTACTAACACTTGAGGGTGAAGAAACGATGGCCGAATTCCTTCTCGAGTCAACATTTAATTCAAACCTGTGTGTCGGTAACAGATTCTTTTGTAATCTCTTTTTCGAGGTGACATTCCTCTCTGGAGGATTACATCACTCAAACGAGGTCATGTTGAAGCACACGGCTAAAACTCTCCCTTTCATTGGCCTTTAACAAATCGTTCACTGCAGTCAGCCATTAAAGTTGTCATGGCGTCAGATGCAGATGCTTTGAATTACAATGATAGCATAGAAATTGCAATCGGCCTCAGACTTGGGCATTACAGCTGTATTCGCTCCGGCAGCTTATCAAAGCAATCAATTACCCTTGCACGGAAATGCTCAAGGACTCCGCATAAGCACTCTGAGTGTTTCAGCTTTCAACTGTTGTTCAGACCCTCTCACATTATATGCAACTCCACCAGCGAATGAATGGAGGGAAAATAACTGCTGCTTACAGGAATCCACTGAAAGTGAATGGATGTAATTTAAAGCGCTGGACGAGAGCAGAGGAGCAGTGGGCAACAGGAAGTCCATTGAAGGATGTGATGTGTAACTTAATTCCTTACTGTGCCACAGAGCAAACAGAGAAATGACGCCAAGCATTGATCTCCTGACGGGTGCATATTGATTCAGCGCTGGCTTAAGGAGATGAGCGGTTTTCTTGCTTTGTAGCTGAAGCGTGATTTATTTTTCAATACATTCTGCGTTGAATCTCTTAAACTGGAAAGGATTTGTCTTTTTTTTTTTCAAAGATGAAAATGTAACAATTCTACATTAATCTAAGTGTGAATGAATTTCTGGAATATTAAAATGTCTATTCCAGACATTGGAAGTTAAAAAAAAAAATTGTCGAAGTAAATATCAGGGATTTTATTTTACAATTATTAGAGTGTAATTTTCCTGTACCCCATTTTTAAATTGCATTGTTTGGCAATATTGAACTCCATTTGATTCCTTTAATGCATTTATCAACCTGCAGTTCCTAAAGTCAATTGCTAATTTGCCTTTACAAGCTAAGCTAACATGTCAAGCTAAGCTACATGTCAGGAACATAAGGTTGGGTGATGTTGACCAATTTAACATCGTACGATGTCTAATGTGAAACATTGCGACGGACGCAATGGACGCAATTCATAACGAATCAATTATCTGTCGCCTACCATTTCAACTACCTGACCCGCATTGTCTTGGTTTTACCCATAACCTAATCATAAATAAATAAAGATAAGATACACACAAATTACCACCTGTCATTCACCTTTTTCCGTGGGACACTGGTATGAATAGGCAGAGTGATCAGTGTCGTTATAATGGCGTTGACAAACTTGGTTGGTAAAAAAGTTGCTCAACCAACAGGAACCAACCAACAGTACTAAGTACAAGCATGAAAGCGAAAGATTTAAGCAGTGTACTGATGATGTGACACGTTAACTGATAGATTCAAAAGGCAGAAGAGTCATTAGATAGAGACAAGATTAATTAAACTCTCATGTTTAACAACTATAGTGAGACGCGATCCAGCGGTACATCTTTGATAAACTGTCCGACGTGCACTGCTCTCTGGGGTTTAGTGCTCAAAGCACCTGCTGACTGCCTGGAGCTCAGACAAGCGCATTTGCTAATGCGGCGTGCAAGACAGAGAGAGTGTGTGTGTGTGTTTGTGTGGTCATGTGATGTGCGTCTTCAGCAGTATAGTGTGGACGGAGGGCTGTTCAGATGTGCTGGATGAAACACGCCAGTGTGGATGCAGATCGTAGATGTATTAATGTAAACAGGGCCTAAGTTTGTATTTTTCGCGAGCGGGTTGCTGCTGCGATGAGGCGGCGCATCGCAATAACAGCTCAGCATTGTGATGTCTATCAACCAACCCATCAGGATAATATACATTTTAAGATCTTTGGCTTCCAAATGACCACTTCAAAGACTGGGTGTTAAAAAGTAGATAAAAGAAAAACTAAAGGTTAAAGTTTGTGTGACTATTCTCAAGCTATCAAACATGGGAGAGGGAGCATATTGCATGCAAGCAGTTAGTAACTCTGTAAACAAAAGATCCAGGATAAGTTATCCATTGTTGTTCTCATACTGATTATTAAAAGACATGCAAAATCACATTCAGGTTAACATCATTTTATTATTAAGGAACAACAGCGGTCTGTTTTTCCATTCATTATAGGTCATGGAAATTAAGCTTTTAGCCAGTGAAAGTCCGGGAAAAGCCAGGCGATTTGATAGTTAGCTTAGAATGGGAAAACTGCATGAATAAAAATGTTATTATATACCATTTACTCAAGTAATTCATGATTTTTTCCCCGTTCAACATAAAAAAGATATTCTAAAGAATCATGCAAGCCAATGACATCTACCGTAGAAAAAATACTATGAAACTCATAAGCTGCTGCATTCCAAAACTAAGAAATTCCAAAATTTTTTGGAACAAATGGAGGGGGAGTAAATGATGACAGATTTTTATTTTTAGGTGAACTATCCATTTCGCATATCTATGTGAAGTATGCAGGCAGTTACACAACAGTGGTTTTGTCAGTTTGAAGAGCTGAATAACTTTCTGGTGCCCAAAGGCCAATCCTATTTGCTTCTGCCTGAGAAAATTTTTTCACAACTGTGACAGAGAAACAAATCAGTAGATATTCCTGAAACTTCAAGGCTGTACATTGGTGTAGTGACTGATAATGCATGCTTGTGATTGTAGACATAGCTCACACATAATTGGTTAAGACTGCATTATGACACAGTGTCAGACAAAACCAAAAATTATAGCTATGTGTAATGATAGCTCTGTGTGAGCATTCCTTACACTGCAGAAGTATACAGTAGTCAAAACTTGAAGTAGATCAAACCATTCATCAAAGTTGTTCTAATGAACAAACAAAATGGTTAGGCCAATTTGTTTTTGACTTGCCTAGTTAACCAAATTAACCCTTTAACTGCACCAAGAAAAAAAATTGGATTGGATTTCTTAACTCTTTATGTCGCTAGTTAACACACTTTTTTCAACCCATCCCATCATTTCCAAATACCAAATGGTTATTATGTTGGTTTATGGTAAAACTACTGAAATTAATACATATATTATGAAAATCAGAAAAATATTAAGTGAGAGGCCGATTTATTTTAAAATTGTATCAAAATGAAACATTTTTGAATACTAAATCATTAATTTTTTGAAGTATGGCATTAATGACATCATGTTTTCTTTTTGGTTTTTCCAATAAAACCAAAATCAAGTGTAGTAGTACAACAGGATAATGTTTGATTTTCTTTTGTAAACCAACAATGTCATTATTTAAATGACTTTAACAGTCATTATTTAAAACAGTCAAAATATGGTCAACCATTTGGTAGAGCAGGCAGCTAAAAGGTCAACACAGTTAAGCTTTTAAATTGCACATTTAGCTGAATACTAGTATCTTGCCAAATGACAAAAAAAAATTGGACTTGGACATGTTGAAGAAAAAAGAAATAAAAAGTTATTAAAATTATTATGTTTAAAAATGTGGTAAACAGCACATGGGAAATATTTCTAATTGATTTACAATTTCACAGGGCTAATAATTTACATAAACTACACACACACAATGTCGTGTATATAAGTCGTGGTATGTTTCATATAGTCTTAGTATACGCTGTTATCAGTATTTCTTGCAGAATGTGCAGTATGGCAGCAGCTCGCCATTAACTTACTGTAAATCAATTACAGTAAAAATACTGTATTTACAGGGTGGCACGGTGGCTCAGTGGTTAACACTGTCACCTCACAGCAAGAAGGTTATTAATTCGAGCCCTGGCTGGGTCAGTTGGCATTACTGTATGGAGTCTACATGTTCTCCCATTTATGCATGTTTTTTTTCCAGGCGCTCCAGTTTCCCCCACAAATCCAAAGACATGCTCTACAGTTAAACTGAATAAGCTAAATTGGCTGTAGTCTATGTGTGTGAATGAGTTGTATCCCATTGCTGGGTCGCGGCTGGAAGGGCTGTTTTAAATGTGCTGGATAAGTTGGCGGTTCATTCCGATGTGGTAACCTCAAATAAATAAAAAGATTAAGTTGAAGGAAAATTAATAAATAAATGAATGAATACTTTATTTACATTTACAGCCTTATTTATCTTGCTCTACATGCATTCACAGAATTGTAAGTACTGTATATCTTTAATGTGAATTATATAGTAATTTTCACAATGCAACTTTAAAATACTGTAACATACAGAATAACTGTTCTACACTAAAATACAGTTCATATTACATTTAAATTATTTGCAATTTACAAATAGTATTAACAGTGTATGTTTGACAATAATAATGAAAAGTAGGTAAAATATGTTTTGATAAATATGGAATTTGTGATTCATATGCAGCATGAATAGATTTATAAAATTAATTCACGAAACACGAGGGGTGAACATGTTTTAAATATGTGTTACTTGTGAAATGCATCTTCTGCCTAACACATTTTGAGCATTAATGAACTTTCATGTCAGTCTGCTGTATGTTTCTCACCTCATAATTATGTATCACATTTGATGTGGTTGGAGTTCCTGTCAACAGCTCCTGTTTGCAAAAGGTGCGAAATTAAATGCGAAACTGCAAAATCTCGAAGGTGATTTATGTATCTTTATATTTTAATTGGCCACCGTATAAAATAGTCCGTGACGGTACATTGGCAGTGATCCCATCCTTCCGCTGTAAATCTTTTATGGCTGTCAGCTTGTTTTATGGTTAAACTTCATCGATTTTCCCAGATCACCAGGACAGGAAGCCACAAGCTCATTGCAAAGTTGATCTCCTGAATTATGAATGTTTGCGTATATGTGCACTGCTGCATTACTACACATATCTGTGTGTCTGTGCATCTCTCTTTGTTGAAGAAACAAGAAATCAACTTCCAGCAGACAGAAACAAAGCAATCAAACAGCTGATGGTTTCCTCAGGCTTCGTGTTTTGTATTCCCTGGATTGTTTCAGCTCACTTACATAATTATATGGCTTTCTCTTACTGTGGAGAGGTGCACATTGCTGGCAGGCGTGATTCATCATTTGTGCTTCTTTGCTTTGCTCGCTTAATTTAATGGAGCTCGGGCTACATGCCTTCCTGCATCAGTGCTTATGTGGCCCATGTGAACTTTCTTCTACCTCAGCTGTTCCGACCCATTCAGATGCTTTCCTCTGATTAAAAACTTCTGTGCAGTTTGCTTTCCGGAAAGTGGAGTTGTCAAATTTTAGACTCTGTATTAAAAGTTTATGCTTTGTTGTTTCATGGTAGACTTAACAGCACACAACCAATGAGTGATTTAGTGTAGCTACCTAAATCTACATTTCATTTCATTTTTGTTTTTGTTTTGCTCAGGAGTTCTCATTTTTTAACTCTGAATGTCAACTGTCTCCATTGTTTTTCATAGGAACTAATTGTTATACAATAAATCATGTCATTTTTTAATATTGCCATTTTTTACTCACCCTCAACTTGTTCCAAACCAGTTTGAGTTTCTTTCTTCTCTTGAACACAAAGGAGGATATACTGGAGAAGGTTGGAAAAAACAGCCATTTTTTCCCCCATAGTATATTATATAGTATATATATCCATATTACTATATATGTCGATAGCTGTTTTTCTCAGAAAATCTTGTTTCTTGTTTAACAGAATGAAGAAATTCAGTAAAGCTTAGAACAAACTGATTGTGAGTAAATGCTGAGATCTGTCATTATTCTTTGAAACATAAAGTAAGATATAGAACCTTTGATTTGGCCCACCGTACCATCTGAGAAGAAAGTAAGAATGCTGGAGAGCATTGGGGCGATGTCTTTAACACAGAGATCATCATTTCTAATTCGTTGTAAGCTTTTCTGCTTGTTTTATTGCAGAGCTACAAAAAAGCTAACTGAAATGAAATGTTTCAATTAAATGTTGTGGCAGTAACAGTGGTTAGCACTGTCGCTTCACAGCGAGAAGGTCGCTGGTTCGAGCCCCACTGGGTCAGTTGGCATTTCAGTTTGCATGTTCTCCCCAAGATCACGTGGGTTTCCTCCAGTTACTGTATAGGTGAATTGAAGCTAAATTGTCCATAGTATATGTTTGTGAATGTGAGTGTGTATGAGTGTTCCCAGTATTTTGTTGCAGCTGGAAGGGCGTCTGAAGCGTAAAACAAATGCTGGATAGGTTGGTGGTTCATTCCTCTGTGGCGACCCCTGATAAATAAAGGGACTAAGCCAGGGATGTCCAAATGCGGTCCTTGAGGGCAGGTGTCCTGCACAGTTTTGCTCCATCTTCCTTAACACACCTGTCTGAAAGTTTCTAGTACACCTAGAAAGAGCTTGATTAGTTGGTTCAGGTATATTTAACAGGGGTTAGAGCTAAAACATGTAGGACACCAGCCCTCCAGGACTGAGTTTGGACACCCCTGGACAAAGCTGAAGGAAAATAAATGAATGAATGAAATGTTGTAAATGTTAAAATGTAAAACTGTCACTCGACGGATAGAGGACTATGCAGAAGTCATCGGCAGGCAAATCAAGGCAAAAACTAGTGTAATTCTGTTATAAATAAGATTTTGTTTGAACTTGAAAACGTTCATTATAATATATATATACAAAAACACTGTATTAATTAATATAAAGCAATGTTTTCTAGTCTTTTTTTATGTTATTAAATAAATTACGAAATTACCCTTGGCAACTATATTTACCTTCGACCCACCATAGCCTCAATCAAGTCTGGTTTTCGGCCCTTCATAAGAAAATGTTTGGACACCCCTGTTTTAGAGAGATACATTTAGTTCCTTCTTCACAGTAGGGTCTAAGCCAGTGCGACAACACAAGACCTTTTACAAACATGTAAAACAGTTATAGCTCAACAGATATATAGCATGTAAAAACCAATGCCAGTGCCCAGACTGTTTTTCAGGGCTCTAATTTTTGGCTTGTTCCTATAACTGTGAAAGCCCCTACAGACCTTATTCGTTCACATAGGAGCAGGTGCAGCCATTGGAACCTTATTGACTTCTGGCCTCATTCGCTTAGATTTTTAGCCATGAAAAAAAAAAACAGTTCATGCTGCTTGATGTTGCAAACTGGTGTTTTCTTATTATATTCATTTTTATCTTTATGTATTGTCATAAAAATACAATTTTATGGCTACAAATCAATGGAAGTGAATGAGGCTTCCTGAATGAGGTTCTAATGGCTGCACACACTCATATGTGAAAGAATGAGGACAATAGAGTAAAAATATATATATTTTTTTTAGACTACTAAAATGGTCCCATGTAACCACATCATTCAATTGCAAAGGGCATTAATAATCACAATGATTTACAGACATGAGATTAGATCCAGCATAATGAAAAGCCTGTGTGTTGTTGTCAGCGAAGGTCCGTGTGTCACATGCGTGTGTGGTGATGCTGGCAGACTCATAGACATTCATTAGTTCCATTGAGCTCATCTATGATTACTCTGTTTGCGTGTGTGTGTGTATGTGTGTGTGGCCCGAGACCTGCTACAGCTGCTGTTGTCAGGGGAACTGAGTTCAACTCCCTGATTTCAAGACATTCTGTTCATAATGGCAAACGGTGAATCAGTGCTTTACTTAGAGATGGAGCACGTTTGCCATAAGCAGCGACACACACACTCACACATGCACTGACATGTTGTGCAGTGGTGCTCATGTGGACGTTATGGGTTTGAATCATTTCCTGTCCTCTTTAGTATCATTGTAATACACCAAACGATAGAGAAGGATCCTACATCTATAATTTGAAAAAAAAAAAAAAAGTGTAATTTTAATGGTTAAAAACTGTAAAAACGCTACAGTAAAAATATCTGTAATACAGTCAAGATCAAGTTTCCTTAATATATACTGTATTTCTTTTGATAGATTTGAATGTACACTCACCGGCCACTTTATTAGGTACAGCTATCCAACTGCTTGTTAACACAAATTCTAATCAGCCAATCATATGGCAGCAACGCAATGCATTTAGGCACGTAGACATGGTCAAGATGATCTGCTGCAGTTCAAACCGAGCATCAGAATGGGGAAGAAAGATGATTTAGGTGACTTTGAACGTGGCATGGTTGACGGGCTGGTCTGAATATTTCAGAAACTGCTGAGCTACTGGGATTTTCATGCACAGCCATCTCTAGGGTTTACAGACAGTGGTCTGAAAAAGAGGACATATGCAGTGAGTAGCAGTTCTGTGGGCGCAAATGCCTTGTTGATTCCAGAGGTCAGAGCAGAATGGCTGGTTCGAACTGATAGAAAGGCAACAGTGACTCAAATAACCACTTGTTACAACAGAGTTATGCAGAAGAGCATCTCTGAACGCACAACATGTAGAATCTTGAGGCAGAAGAGCTACAGTAGCAGAAGACCAGACCGGGTGCCACTCCTGTCAGCTAAGAAGAGGAAATTGAGGCTACAATTCACACAGGCTCACCAAAATTGGACAATAGAAGATTAGAAAAACGTTGCCTGCTGTGATGAGTCTTCATTTCTGCTGCAACATTCGGATTGTAGGGTCAGAATTTGGCATCAATCACATGAAAGCAGGGATCCGTCCTGCCTTGTATCAACAGTTCGGGCTGGTGGTGGTGGTGGTGTAAATGTAATCTCAAAATCGCTAAGGAATATTTCCAGTACCTTGTTGAATCTATGCAATGAAGGATTAAGGCAGTTCTGAACGCTAAAGTGCAACCCAAAAGGTCCAACCCGGTAATAGTAAGGTGTACCTAATAAAGTGGTCAGTGAGTGTATTTTTATTATAAAATTCTGGCAATTACAGCTGTAGTTTTTATTATAAAATTAAATTGTATGCATTTATTTTTTTTCATAGTGTATCAAAATTGCAGCAAAATACAGTATACAGTAGTATAGCAGGGAAGTTTCATTACATTTTAACATAAATATTTTTTACTATAATTATTTTACTTTGTTTTAAATGAAGTTTTTTTGTGTATTGGCAAAGATTGGTGAGTTAGTGCAATCTTTTAAATCCCAATATTTCCAAATCTTCCCCACCCAAAACTTTAACTCTATTTGAACCAAAGCATCTGGTAAATGATTAAATGTATTTTAACTAACAGGATATTTTCTACATAAGCATGTTTGAAGTAAAACAAAAAAGCTGAATACTTTCTCCAATGACAAACAAAAGCATACATTTAAGAAAACAATGTAATAAAATCTTGTTTCATTATCTTAAATACATACAAAGAGCTCCTCTTATATCAATAGAATGAAAAATATAACAAGAAAATGATCATAAAAGTTGTTTCAAACCCCAGACCAATGATATTCAAGGCTGTTGTTGCTTTTCTCCCACGTCAACACACATTCATCACAATTCAAGCTCAGTTCTTTATAAAACACCTTTCATATTCATCTCTCTGAATTACTTTTGCAGTAATTAACAATGAAATGTCCATGACAGATTGCCAATGTACCGTTCTGAACCTTCAGCCATAAGGTGAAGTACTTCAAGATGATGAATGAAAGCAGCGCCTGCCTTAAATTCTAAATGAATACCCTCAGCATTTACAGTGCCATCCATTAATACTGGCACCTTTGGCTGTGAAAAAAAAAACATCTTTAACCCTTTGCTGAAATTGTATTCAAAACTTTGCTTTCCTTAAGAACAAACAGTTGCAAATGAAACAGTTGACACTTGAATGATGAGGAACAGGAAATTGTTCAGTCATGATTTCCTTTTTCACAGGCATAAGGAAACAAAAGGCCAATCTCGGTCTTTCATTACAATGGGTGAAACCAAAGAACAGAGATGTGTTTCACAGTAAAAGTTTGTTGAGCTTCATAAAATGGGAAGTGGCTATTAAAAAAAAGCAAAAACACTGAAAATGTCCAATTCCACCCTCAGGGCAATAATTTACTTATTCTAGTAAACTGGAACTATATGAATCAGCTTGGAAAAAGACCAATCCGCCATTAGGACAACAGTTTGAGTGGCCAAAAAAAATCTTCCTGAATCACAGCTGGAGAATTGCAGAAGTTTGTTGGGTCATGTGGTCAGAAAGTCTCAAAAATTACAATCTGACATCATCCCATATTGTTTGGAAGTTTTTCAAAAAGAAAAAAGCTTCCATACAAAACCAAGATCAGGTGTTTTCACTTTTTGTGATATTGTGAGCAAAAGAATCAAAAGGTGAAACAATAAAGACACAACCTTCTTTACTCATAATTACAAGAATGCCAATATTAGTTTTACATATAATATTTAAAGTATATTTGTCTTATTTTATATATAATCACATTTTTATATGTTTTTTATTTTATTGTAACAATATTTTTAAATGTGTGAACAGCTACATGTAAAATAGAGACAGACAGACAGACTTTAATGTTTGATCAATTCTGTTGTTAAATTGTATTATTATCAATGAATACTTCTGTTATTGCCTTAAACATCTGCAAAAAAAAGTAAATAATAATAATAAAAAGGTTTTGCTATTGTTGGTGTAACCTATAGGATGCCTGATGTTAAACTACACTCTAACTTGCATAAAATCACTTAAAACTTCTAATAACTCAATATTATTAGCCCTAATATTACTAGTAAAATTTATTATTTTTCTAACATTTCCCAAGTGACTTTTAACATAAATAGGACATGTTTTATTCCCTTATGGAGAAAGTCTTATTTCTTTTAGTTTGGCCAGAGCAAAAGCAGTTTTTACATTTTAAAATATATATATTTTTACAGTCAATATTATTAGCCCCTCTAAAATGTATTATTTGTGAAGTTTATTTATAAACTAATTTCGAGAGGATCACGTGCTTATGATTGCTTGCGTCTGTTGCTGGCTGCATTATCCAATTTATGATTCACCAATAAGACAATTCCTAAGCCACTTTAAAATATCCTAAGTTCCATATCACAGCCATCTTCGATTTAAAGAAAAGCTTTTTGGTGATTGCTTATCCTTCCCTTATTCATCAAGCACCTATCACATGACTATAACGCCACTGGACGGCAGACCAGCCTTCACTGTAAACACTGTATTTTCGATAGCCATGGATGTTTTATATACATTTGTTACTTTAAGTAACAGCTCGACCTCGTCGTTTGTCCTCAAAAAGACCTCTCTTGCTTTCTTTGCCATCGCGTTCATCATTCAACCAGCGTTTGTTGACTAACAATAACCAAATGCCGAGCGAGACACGTGCTTCCTGTTTATACTTGAACGCGCATGTGTAGTGTGGACGGAGATCTGTTCAGAAATGCTAGTGTGGACGGTGATTGTTTTGATGCTAAAATGCCATTTTAAAACTAAAACGCACTAGTGTAAACGGGGCCTAAGTGTGACCTCCTGAATTTCAGTTGGCTCCCGAACAAATCACTTCTGTCTAATGACTTTCCTAATTAACCTAGTTAATCTATTTAAACGTCTTAAAATGCACTTGAAGGTAAAAGACTAGTATTTTGCAAAAGAACAAGTAAACACAGTCATCATGGCAAAGGCAAAATGAATTATTTATTAGAAATTAGTTCTGAAAACTATTATGTTTAAAAATGTGTCGAAAAAAACTCCATTAAACAGAACATACTATAAAAATATTTATAAAATACTTAAATATAGAAAAGTATTAATTCTGCTATTAACTGTAGATGATACCTTCTTTGCTCACATTTGTGTTATTATTAATGTTGGACAAAACATACACAAGAACCAAAGTTACATACATCCACTTCCAGACATCTTGATCTCGTAAGTGCTCTCCTCCACTTTGAAGTGTCGTTGGGAGTGTCAGAGCCGTTTCGTCATTGCATGTGGAATCTGTATTAAAGCCGGTCAAGATTATAAAGCGTCCCCTCCTGCTGACGCACACAGAGGAGCAGGCCTTTACGAGCCTCTATAAGCAGGACGCGGTGTTTAGAAAGGTGTCAGCTGCGTGTGTGAGAAGCTCGCATGGTGCACTATTTCACTCGAAGGGTGCTATTAACCGTCCAGCAACTCACACCTACGTGCTGTAAGGCCAGGAGAGACCAGGCTTAGGAAAACACTCTCAGACACCCGCAGTGTCAGGCCTCTCACCCTACTGTTTACATTCCTCTCGCCCAGCATGCCAAATCACCCTGTGTGTCTGCCACAGAAACACAACATCACCCTCGGCTCAGAGACACTGCTGATTTAGAGCATAATTGCAGTGTATTCGGTTTCAGCGAACATTGTACAAGAGACTCTTGATGTGTTCTTCTGTTCGGAGACTACTGGTGGCATTGTTTAGCAAGGCCTGTGTTTAACGATGAGACTGGAGGAACAGTTACATAATAACAACATGATATAAGTGCTAACACAAATAAAAATATGTATGCAACACAATCTTAGAACTATCTTTATGGGGACTTAACATAATCGTAATGATTTTTATAATCTACCGACTGAATGCTTAATCCCCCATTTGCGAAATTTTCAAAATACTTCATTCAGTGTGTAATTTACTGATATTGCTATTCTTGTGGGAACAATTGGTACTCACAAATTAAGGAATTTATAACTTTTAAGGAATTAACGTAAGTGTGTGTATTATACATACTTATTATTATATATATGTGAGGGGTGGCATGGTGCCTCTGTGGTTACCACTGTCACCTCACAGCAAGAAGGTCGCTGGTTTGAGTCCCGACTGTGTCAGTTGGCATTTCTGTGGGGAGTTTGCAAGTTCTCCCCATGTTCACGTGGGTTTCCTCCGTGTGCTCCGATTCCCTCACAGTCCAAAGTCATGCGCTATAGGTGAATTTGGTAAGCTAAATTGGCCATAGTGTCTGAGTGTGTGTGTAAATGAGTGTTTGTATAGGTATTTCCCAGGACTGGGTTGCAGCTGGAAGGGCTTCCACTGCGTAAAACATATGCTGGAATAGTTGGCGGTTCATTCCACTCC
>CAIGQQ010028745.1:0-15412 GCA_903798035.1 Danio albolineatus | reverse complement strand
TGTACATAAGTTGCTACAGTGAGCTAGTTCTGCTTTTGTTCTCTGGAACGCTTCCTCAGCTTCCACTGTCCAGTCTAGCTTCGCCGTCAAATTTCTCATGCCACATTGTTTTACCATATCCCTGAGTGGACTTGTCAGAGCCACATACTGTGGGACAAAATGTCTGCTGAACCCCGTTAATCCTAGGAAAGAAAGCATTTCTTTTACAGTATGTGGCTTTGAGTGCGTTAATATGTCTGTCCTATGTGCTGGTGACACACCATTTCCACTCACCCCCACTACTCTCCCTAAGAAGGTGACTGTTTGTCGACAAACCTGCAGCTTGTCCCTACTGACTTTCAACCCTGCTTCCCATAGCCTTTGTAAAACAATTTCAGTAGCTCTTAAACAAGATTCAGGTGATGGTGCGGCTATTAGGATGTCGTCAACATACATCACTGTTACTACTCCTTCAGGCAGTTGGCAATCTTCCAACTGTTGTTTCAGAACCTGATTGAAAATGCCTGGGCTCAGAACAAACCCTTGGGGTAGTCTGTTGTAGGAATATTGGGTTCCCTCAAAAGTGAAGGCCAAAAAGTCTTTACATTCATCTGCAATTGGAACGCAGAAAAATGCATTTGCCATGTCTATGCATGAAAACCACTGGTGTGATGTATTCACCATGGAAAGGGCAGTGTATGGGTTAGGGACAGCAACTATTGGGGTAGTGACTCTGCTGTTAACTTCCCTGAGGTCATGTACCATCCTGTACTTGCCTCCCTGTTTAGGGACAGGAAATATAGGCGTGTTCCATTGTGACTGGTGCGGAGTCAAAACTCCATAGCTAAGTAGGCCCTCTATTGTTGGTTTAATGCCAGCCACAGCTTCTGGTTTATTCCTGTACTGTGGGACCCATACTGGTGGGCCGTCAGAGATGTCAAAGGTGACAGGTGTAATGTCACAGTACCCCACATCAGTTGGTCCTGTTGACCATAATTCTTGTGGCATAGAGTTAATTAAATCCTCTGCCCCCTCTCCATCAGATTTATCCCTACCATGACACCTGGAAATCCACTTGTGTTCCAGAGTGCCTAAGTCAATGGTTTCTCTCACTACTTTGTAACTGTCTGCTGATGGGGAGTAGTACAGCTGTGTGTTATCTGTGGGTACCCAGTCAGTGACTGCTAGTAACCTTTTTGTCATTGAGCCTAGCTCCCTAGCCTCATGCGTGGGGTGTAACGCCAGTGATATGTGTGGGGCAGCAGTCTGTCTCATTTTATACCAGGTTTCCTGTTCCTTTGTTAAGCAGACTGGGGCCACTACACCTTCTTTCCCTATCAACAGGCCTGTGCTTTTTAAGGTCCACTGTGATCCTTCAATGTCTATGAAGGCCTCCTGGTATACATGATCTTCCTGCCTGTCATAGAACAGTGTGCAGTGTAAATCATCAGGTGGGGGAGTGAAAATATCTAATGTGTATATCCATGCTTTCCATTCTTGGAAAAGTGAATATGCTCCTGTTTGTGATGGAGACAACAGGGCCCAGTAAATGTCTACACAATTGTCTGGGGTGGGGGAGGGTGCGAGCAGCCACTGGTTGTGGTCTAATCCACCCTGTAGTGAGCAATTAACTGTCTGTCCTGTGGGAAAGGATACAATGACTCCTTCTGGAGTACATAGTATGCTGGCTCCTGCTTTTATTAAGAGGTCTCTACCGAGTAAGGGAACAGGAGAGTTGGTAGAATACAAAAAAGAGTGTGTAAGTTGTTGGCCTGCAATAACAACAGGAAGTGGTTTGGTCAATGGCCAATATTCTGTGTCCCCAGAGAAACCCATCACCCCTACATCACTGTGTGATAGGTGTCGTCTGCTAATACCTTCAGTAACTGTGGAGTAAGTTGCTCCAGTGTCCACAAGGGCCTTTATATCACTGTTATTAACTGTGATAGTCAAGAGGGGCTCGGCCATAGCCCTCTCTTGGGCTCTCTGTGGGGACCTTCATGCATAGCAACCATCATCAGTTCCATTCCACTCTGAACAGAGTGGTTGTTGGTAACTGGACTGGTTAGGTGGTATTGGTATACTGCCCCACCCCTCTCTCTGCAATTGGCTTCTACCTCTCTGATGGCCTCGACCCCTAGGGGGTTGACTCATAGGCTGCCCTCTTGGCTGCTGGTGGCAATTTCTGGCTCTATGGTCTGTTCCTCCACAGACAAAGCACGTCCTATTGTTATTGGGGCACGTGTTTGACCAATGGCCTATACCCCCACAGCCATAGCAGATATCCTGACTCCTGCCTTGGCCCCTACCTCTCTGATTACCTCTACCTCTGTTCCACTGTTGCTGTGGTCGACCCTGGGGGACGTGACTGGGGTATTGCACAAATGGTGCATGGCCAAACTCAGCCTCCGGCTGTGGTGATGGCCTGGGTGTGGCAATAAGCTGTTGCTGAGGCATCTGCTTTGAGCCCTTATTTTTAGCTGACTTCCTCTCTTCAAGTTGCAGTTTCAAAAGCTCCTTCTGCATCTTTTGCAACTCACTTCCCTCTTTTTCTGCTCTCTCTACTGCTTTGTCTATGAAATGTACTGCATACCTTTTCCATTTAGTATCATCACTGCCTGGTACCTCAGGAGACTGTTCCATGGCCTTGGTCACACCAGCTGGAGCTCCTTGTAACACTGCTGCCCTGAAAATTCTATTTGTCACAGAGTTAGACATTGGGTTTTCATCACATGCTTCTTCCCACTCCTGGCAGCATCTATTTATGTATGCTGCTCCATTTTCACCATCCCTGTGTTTAAACTTCATGTTCTCGAACATGACATCAGGTGTTGGGAATTTATCTCTTATTGCCTGACACAGAGGTGATTGGCCTCCACCAGTCACTAGTGGGGTTCTATTATTGACATTGTTAGTGTCTGCCATGTTTTCCAGATCTGCCATCTGGTGTGATGATAAAACCCTGCTCATTATCTGTCTCAGGTCTCCCACTGAGAGAACCTGACCATGTGATAACGCAAAAAGTTTGTTTACCCATCTGCCTCCTCCCTCTGTTATGGCAGGCAGTTTTTTCACAAGGGTCTCCAAATCTGTGAGGGACCAGGGTTGGTACATTGGTCCAGTTGGACCAGCCATCAGGGGCAAATTAAGTACTGAGCCCACACTCGACAAATCCTGTCTGTTTCCCTTTCCCTGCACTATGTTTTTTAACCTTTCACTACGCCTTAATAGTGACTTAGTTATATCTTTAACAGTTCGATATTCTTTTGTTCTTTTCCTGCCACGTTCAATTTCCTGCTCTTCTTCTTCTTCTATCGCTAATCTACCTTCTACATGAACAAACACTTTATCACCACCCCATCCATTACCTTTTTTCTTTGTCACTACCTTTTCTTCTTCGTACTCATCCCCTTCAATACTTTTTGTGACTATTCTATATGTCCTTTCCTCAGCATCTTCCTTTTCTTCTTCCTCTTCTGACTCTTCTGGCGCACTCACGCACCCACTTGACTGGGCAACGCCCTTCTCTTCTCCCTCAGTATTTGTCTGTTCCTGCTGTGATATGATTGTCACTGCGCCTTCCTCTTTTTCTTCTAAATCTAGAGCCCCTCTCTTCACTATGAACACAGGCATCTGTTTCCCTCTTTCTCTGATCATTAACTGTTTTGGCTGCTGGTTTATAGTTGGATTGTATGGGGGTGGTAGGTCTGGGTATAATCTCTGTACAGTGGGTGCGGTTGATGTCGAGGTGCAATTGGTTTTCATCTCACCCTCAGCTTCCTGTTTTTTGCTCAATTTAACCTCAGGTTCTTTCTGCTCTTTTCCCTTATTTTTTTGCTTTAACACAGCGGCTGCGAGTGTTACTCTTGCCCATCTTCTAACAGCCATATTTAATTCTTTTTCTTTTTTCTCGTGGGCTCGCTTGTAAAATAGCCCTACTTCCTCTTTTCTGTGTCTTAATACAGCTTCCTGTGCTCTCTTTTCTTTCGTACCCACTTTCTGAAAGAGAGATCCCTTTTTATCCATACAATCAGTGCCAAAATGTTCAATCATTTCACGTTTACACATTTCCAATTCTTTCATACGAGTTTTCATGTCTTTTGGTTCAGTCTGACTTTTCATTATCTCGATCATTTTTTCCCATTGGTGCCCTAATGTGGGGCAACCAAATTCCTCACATTCTCTGTCAAATTCTCCCTCCATAATTTTATTATTATTATACTATTTTCCTGTTGCGCAAATATATATATATTATTATTATTATTATTATTATTATTTATTTATTTATTTATTTTATTTTTTTTGTTCCCTACACTACACTAAATGCTTCCTGAATGTACTATCTAAAACCCTATCCTTTTTATCAGGAAGCAACGCAATTCTCTTTCTCTTGAAAGTATTATGTCTCCGTCAAGACAAAAGGGACTTCCAAGTGTTTTGCCTTGTCAGGGAGAAGGGCTTCTCATCAAACACCGAAGTGTCTGCCCTGATGGTTAAATCTTCCTTGCTTTCGTCAAAACAAAGGAATTTTCAACCGTTGCCTCTTTTAGGAGGAGGACTTCACACAGATTCTAACAATCTGTCCTAAATTATGCCTCGTTTAGGGAGAGGTCTTCACACAGATCCTAATGATCTGCCCTAAATTATCCTGGCCATCATTTAAAGTATTTTCCCAATATTATTTTATTTTACTTTTGGTTTCTCCCAATTATTCAAACAGACAGTTAGAATCTACTCAACTCAACACCTTTTATTTTAGAGTAATCAATGGCAGAATTTATATAGAAAAAGGTTTCTGCTTACCTTCTGGTTTTTAGGCGCCTTTGGTGTTGAATTCAGAAATATTCGCCCGTCTGATGAACTGGAAAATTTCTCCTTCCAATCACGTCGGCGGTCACCAAAATTGGGGGACTTTCAAATTGTCCAATTTACGTGTTCAAAATTGGATGGAGTCAAATCTGTCAAAGTTTCAAAGTTTTATTCAGTACAAAACAGAGAGAAACCAAAAGTAACACCTATACAGCGCTGGAGTCTTTTCCTCCCCCTCTTCTTCCAGAGACACGTCTTTTGTAGGATGATCGGTCACTCCCTCTGGTTGTTCCTCATTTGCGATTTCAATGCATCTCTCTCTTAACAGTGACCATTTAAGGCCAAATACATATGTACACGTTCAGCACCTAGACCACGTATGCCACGTTTCAGTTCATACATCCTGTCACTTCTCAAAATGTCCCACCCGATGTATTTCACAAGTTGTTTTTTAGCAACTTCCCCATTCTTTGCACGCAAATTACAGCTTAACCTCTGACCCAGTTTTTCACCGTTACTAATACTCTAAAAGATTAAACTTTAAAAGAAAACTTAAACTGAAAAATACCACAAATCCCTCTCTTGGCCTCTGAATGAGGTCACACCTAAATAAAAATCTTCTCAGCCTAGTATGTCCAGATGAGCCTAGGTCGAAAACCTCAATGAGGAAAAAGACACCTTAGGCGACCCCCGTATGGGCGGCCACAACGTATTCATCTGGAACGTCATACCAGACTGTTACATCAATTTTACCCTAATCCACAGTATACACATATACATTTCAGAAGCAAACAATCCCTATAAATGCCCTATAAACCAGTGTGCTCAGACAGGACTGGGTCGAAAATCCTAGTAGGGAAAAACACCCAGTCGGCCCCCGAATTGGCTCTTTAAGTATTTAAATCACTTTTCTGAGTCTTACTCTCTTTCATATTATTACTCTCTAATATTTATTTTGATTGTTCAAAGTAAAATAATGCTAAGATATTTCCATACATTTTTACTTAAATACTTAATTCCATCAAAATTTCTAATCCAAATTATTTCTTCCGTTATTGAAATATGTCTCTCTCGCTCTCTCTGTCTCTTTAGTTAGCCCTATGCTTTGTAATTTATCCTATATCATGTTCAAGCATATTTATGACTAAACCTATGAAAGTTTTAACCAAAATTATTTAACATTCATTATTTCAATATTACATATTTAATGCTTCATCATATAAGATTTTCCTTCAATTTACCTGATACCTTTTTCTTTTTATCAATTTGACAGGAGTCTGATTTGATTCAAGAATGGGTAACTACACTTTTGTTCTTAATTTGCCAACTGAGTGGTCACATTATACTCAATTTAGACTATAGGTCGACTGCTTTGAGGTGGACTGCCAGACTCTCCCTCCTCGCACCCTGAGAAGACAGCTGGTTCATAGATCGGTGCTCAAGTCTTTTCTGTGATGTCCAGACTGAACACATTTCTCCATATCATGGCACAATGTTTCCCCCTTCTCTCTTAGTGCTGACTTCTTTTCTTTCATTGAGCTGAAGTAAAATTCTTGTGGAGCAATTTTCTTGTTTGATCAGTTCATTCTCTTGTTCGCCCTTTTTAGTGTCTCTGAACATGAGTAGCCTTTTCAGTCCTGAATAATCTGGGCATGCAGTGCCTGCATCACTGCTATAGTTGTCACAAGTGTCCACAGCAAACAGTTCGTCCATTGTGTTTTCCAACACCTTTTCCATTTGCCAGTGCACTCAAAGATGTCTGGTAGGTACAAGACTACAGTCCCCCAAAGTCCATCCCTATGCCCTCTTAATTAATATATGAAATTTAGCTCATGACCTAATAAAAGTCTTTTCCCTCTTTCCTCCATCAAAAGAAGACTCCTTCCATCTATTTTTCCTCTACTTCATTTTTATTTTAGTTTTTCTTACAGATTATATTATTATTTCATTCATACTAAGTCATCTGTATTTTGGTATTAATTTTCTGTTCCTTTAATTTACTTCTATTTTAACGTCTTTAGCATTAGCTAGTCCTTCACTTATTTTCTTATTTATGCTAGAGTTTCTTTACTAGTTGTTCATTTTTACATTGTATTATAATTTGTCTAACATTTTCTATACACCATTTCTATGATTTTCATTGAAACATTGCACTTACTACAATTAACTCAGATAGCAACATGGCTGATTTTAAGAAAGAAAAAAAACATTTTAGTTCTATTGCCCTTAAATACAATCTAATCCTCTAAAATCAACCCTGGGTTTCTTCAAAATGTTACTGGGTTTTTTTCCTGTTTCAAATACCCATATTTTTGCACATATTTAATATATTTTAAACATCTCTTTTTATCTATTAAAAAACGTTTGTACTTTAGTTTCTTTCCTTAATCTCAGGTTTTTACCTCTTAAGTTTTCTTCGATTGGGCGACCATATCTGGCTGAACACACTGGAAATATCTAAACTAAACATTTCACTACTTAACATTTTCTTATAACACATAACATATGATGAATCAGCATCTGCAAGGAAGCACAATTAATAGAGAGAAACAGCATTTATACACCACACTCCTCCTCCTCCTCATCCTCATCATTTTCTTGTGATATCAACAGAGGCATTGTATAAGGGGGTGGGGCTACATCCTTTTTTTCAAGTGCCGTTACTATCACCCTGTTACACAATGACCTGATGCAGGGAATGCAACAGCATCCGCAGGTTACCGTTATAGCCACAAAAGTGGCAAGAGAAATTAGAATAGATGTGAACATAGTTTTGTATTTGCCAAATACACTAGTCAGCCAATCATCAAAGGGATTATCTATACCAGAATGTTCCGCCATTGTTTTGGAGAGGGTTTTTAGTCCCTCCAGAGCCCTTGTCACTGATCCATCTGGAGCGGTATTATTGGGAATGAATGTGCAACAAAAATCCTGGAACATGGCACATACTCCTCCCTTCTCCGCCAATAACATGTCTAAGGCAATTCTGTTTTGGATGGCCATCAATGAGGTTGGTGCCAATTGTTCTGACAGGCCTTCTACAGCGTCTCTAGTTAGATTAGCCAATCTCATAACATTGTAATGTACATAATTTATTCTGTCTATATTTTTGTTAGGAGTGATTGGGAAAATGGCTGAAATAATTGGAATATTCTCAAAACCTGCAGCAATTTGATCTGCTAATTTATATTCATCTGGGACCCCTCGGGGGACCCCTATTGAGTCTATGTAAGTTGGAGAATTTGTGGTTAAGTCAAACGTCGCATCCCTTTTTTTTCTCCCTGCTGTACTTCCACTCCTTCCCTCTTGTCTCTTGCCAATCAGTGTTACTGGTGCTGCCAACCTGACCATTGCACATGTACCTTCAGTAGTTTTTCCTTTTATTCTTACAAACAATCTTTTTCCTCCACAGTAATAATAGAGTCCTCCCCGCGCCCAAGGTCCTATTATATCCCCCGCATTGTGGATAATTTTCTTGCACCACAAAGGGTTAATGTGCCCTACCCTAACTAGCACTGGTCCGGCGGGAGTAAAATTGAAACAAGTGAAGTTTCCTTGGTCTGCAGAGAATTGACCTGTTTTTGTTTGATTATTTATTGGAGGGAATATTTCTGCTAGGGTGTCACATCCTTTTGGTCTAAACTGTCTAGTCAGTTTTATCATACACCCATATCCTACTGGGTCATTTATTATTAATGGGGCTGGTTCTATTCTGAGAGTGGGTCTAGCTTTTGCACATGCAACACAATCTGTCAGTCCTGTTTGTTTAGCTGTGGAAATCATCCATTCTAACCACAAATTAGTTTCCCCAAAGCCTGTGGCTTGTTCTAATATACTCTCTGGGGTTAATTTGGTATAATCCATTTCAATCACCACCTTTTTTCCCTTATCCTTACTTAGGTCTTTCACTGTTGTAGTAGGGACTGTTTTATTTGGTTCTTTGAAATTTACCTGTATCAGGTGTGTGTTGTAATCTTTACCTGAGCTATCTACCCCTATAAAAAACACTGCTCGATTATGCCCATTTGATGATTTGTGAAGATTGGTTAGGGACAGTGTTAGAGGATTTTGTGTTGTACTATAGTCTCTTTGAAGGCTGACCCCCTGCCAGAATGGTTTCTGTTTGTTATCTAATGATGGTTGTGGGGTCCATATTCCTGTCCATTTCATAACTGTTGCCCACCCCCCAGTACAAGGCCAATACACATCATGTTTATCAGGTCTATCTTCCTTTTCACACTTACTTACTACCGAGTTGGGTGCACAGAGGTACACATCATAACCTCTCCAGGATGAGTTTTGTCCCCTGCAGTCAAATGCACTACACAAATCAAATGTATATGATGTGGTAGACCCTTTAACATAGTCTAATTGAATTCTTCCTTTGTAATAGCTGAAACATTTCTCACCATTCCCCGTTGCCCTCTTTGGTCTAGTTATCTTTTTTATGGCGATTTCCCTCTCCTGGTTCTCTATCCCTAAGATTATTCCCACTATGATCAGTGCCATTATCCCAATCACTCCCACCACTTTCCAATTACCCCACAGTTGCATGATGTCTCTGTGGGTCAGTCTCTACCTCTTCGGCTTCTGGAAAACAAGATTTACACAATAATACACACTTTCAAAATAAATTTGAACAACAGAAAAATGATAATGAGCAATAGAAAAATGATAATAAGAAGAAAAAGAATAGATATATAAAAGAACTTTTCTTTATAAGAAATGCAAAAATTAAGATTCGTATGGTAAGCTGTAAACTGTAATCAGTATATTAATTCTGGAAAAAACTTCGGTGATTATTTCCAGGACTCTAGTAAAGTCCAGTTTGTCTAATCCGCACCCCAGCCGGGGTATGGATAATCTGGTGATGTTTAATTTGTTACACCACGTTCTCATACAAATGAGACTGTTTTCAAAATCCTCGTAGGTGGGTAAGTCTCTGGCAAACGTTTTTGTGATTAGATGGAAAACTATTCTGTCTGCTTCGTGAGTTACAGCACAGTCACCTTTCGTTTCTCTTTGGGCCTTTACTTTGTCAACCCCATATCTTTCCCTGAATTTTTTCGCTATGCCAGCTCCAAATGCGCAGTCTGCACTGACACAGTGGGCTACTGCTTCACCTTTGGGGGCTGTAAATAAATCCCCAGTTTTGAAGTCCACTAGTAAAGCTTGTAGGCTACTTTGTGATGGATGGAAATTTTCTTTTGTGTCTTTCCCTGTGTGTGTATGTGTTTGTGTGTCACCTCCTTCTGCACCTTCTGTATCCTCCCTCTCTTGGACCTGCGAAGCTAGGTCCACCCTCGTCTCCTCCAGTGATCGTGCGGGAGGGTCAGCGGGACAGCACTGGCTCAGGTGGTACCAGGTGTCACCTTTTCCTGCAAGACGAACACAGTGAGAGGTGCGTGCAAGTACCTTGATAGGGGCAGACCAGCGAGGCTCTTTCCATTTACGTCTGTAAATTCTCAAGCGTACCCAGTCCCAAATACGGTCAGGTGGTTGAGCCGGGTATTCATGACCCCTGTAGTCATTAGGCAGCAATTTGTCAAATGACGTAATTAGAGCTACCAGTTTGTCATAATATGCTTTGTGTGACAGTGGTTGCACTGGTTCCAGTTGTAATGGGGAATGTGGGCCAGGAAATTGTCGACCAGTTAATAGCTCAAAGGGTGTATACCCTGTTGCCCTGTTCACAGAACTGCGTATTGACAGCAAGGCAAGTGGAAGGGCAGCCAACCATGTCAACTTGGTCTGTGCACAGATTTTAGCCAATTTGTTTTTCAAAGTTAGGTTCAACCGTTCAACTTTCCCTTGTGATTGAGGGTGATAAACAGCACCAAAGTGATGCACCAAACCTAACGCTTTTTCCACTTGAGCTAGATGTTCATTCTTGAAGTGTGAACCATTGTTAGACCTGACTCGTCTTGGAAAACCATGGTGAGGAATGTAGTGATTTATCAAGCATTTAATGACAGCAGTGCTGTCTTCCTTACCAACCGGGAAGGCCTCAGGCCATCCAGTATATGCATCAATCATAACCAGCAGGTACCTTTTTCCTTGCACTCTGTCAATCATGTCAGTGAAGTCAATGATAACTTCATCTCCAGGGCCATTTGCTAAAGGAAATGACCCCTGAGATGGTTTCATAGCTGGTTTAATATTGTGCTCCTGGCAGATGCTGCACGACGTTATGTACCCAGAGATTAAGTGTGGCATAAAAGGATGCCACCACGACTGCAATGCCCGTGACATCTGTTTGTCTCTGCAGTGTGCAGGTGTATGGGCTTCCTTCAACACGCTTGGGGCTATAGACGCAGGACGCAAAGCTCTACCATCAGGTGCTGTCCACAAGCCATCGGCATGTCTGATTGCTCCTTTGTTTTTCCACACAGATTTCTCTTCTGGAGCAGCCATGTCTTGCTGCTCAGACAAGAATTCTCTTGAGAATTCTGGCAGGAGGGATGTCACATCTGGCTCAGAAGTTACCACAAACTGACCTTTTAGATAGTCTGAGGCACGTTTTGCTGCCAAGTCTGCTGCTTCATTCCCTCTTGATATTAGGTCAGTTCCTTGAGAATGACCAGTGCACTTAATGATAGCCACTTTGCTTGGCAACATTATGGCTTCAGAGAGCTCTCTTGCTTCTTTCTCATGAGTAATAGGCCGGCCAGAGGAAGTTGTGAATCCACATCTGATCCACGCAGGCAGCTCCACGTGGGCTGCTGACACTGCGTACGCAGAATCAGAGTATATGTTTGCCACCCTACCTTCTGAATGTCTCAATGCATTGATTAGGGCCAATAGTTCTGCTTTTTGTGCTGACTGCTTTCCCATAAGGGGCTCGGCTTGTATTGTGACAAATTGATCACCCTGTAACTGAACCACAGCAAATCCTGCCTTTAATGTTCCATCATCTGCCCTGTGGCAGCTACCATCTGTAAACAGTGTGATTGGGTTGTCTGTTTCAGGAAGTGGGGAGGCCAGCAGGCCCTCTCTAACTACTGATAGCCTGTCTGTTAATGGTGCACAGTCATGTGGTTCTCCATCAGTCATAAGGTCAGCCATGTTAATCCCATTGTGATTATAGGTAATGTTTGCAGCTGTCAGTATTTTCAACATCCTCCTCTGTCTCAGGGCAGAAAAGGTAAATGAACTCGAATTAACAAAACTGACCACTGAGTGGGAGGTCATTATCAACAGTTGATGGCCCATGACGATGTGAGATGTTTTTTGTATTATTTTAGCTAAACCTGCGGCAAATCTGGCACATGGTGGTTGTCTAGCTTCTACTTGATCCAATAGTACACTAACATACAGCAGAATTCGTCTGTTACCTGATTGTCTTTGGTACAAAACTCCATGTGCACTTGTGGTCGTTTCTGACACGTCTAAATGAAATGGTACTTTGTAGTCTGCTGTACATAAGTTGCTACAGTGAGCTAGTTCTGCTTTTGTTCTCTGGAACGCTTCCTCAGCTTCCACTGTCCAGTCTAGCTTCGCCGTCAAATTTCTCATGCCACATTGTTTTACCATATCCCTGAGTGGACTTGTCAGAGCCACATACTGTGGGACAAAATGTCTGCTGAACCCCGTTAATCCTAGGAAAGAAAGCATTTCTTTTACAGTATGTGGCTTTGAGTGCGTTAATATGTCTGTCCTATGTGCTGGTGACACACCATTTCCACTCACCCCCACTACTCTCCCTAAGAAGGTGACTGTTTGTCGACAAACCTGCAGCTTGTCCCTACTGACTTTCAACCCTGCTTCCCATAGCCTTTGTAAAACAATTTCAGTAGCTCTTAAACAAGATTCAGGTGATGGTGCGGCTATTAGGATGTCGTCAACATACATCACTGTTACTACTCCTTCAGGCAGTTGGCAATCTTCCAACTGTTGTTTCAGAACCTGATTGAAAATGCCTGGGCTCAGAACAAACCCTTGGGGTAGTCTGTTGTAGGAATATTGGGTTCCCTCAAAAGTGAAGGCCAAAAAGTCTTTACATTCATCTGCAATTGGAACGCAGAAAAATGCATTTGCCATGTCTATGCATGAAAACCACTGGTGTGATGTATTCACCATGGAAAGGGCAGTGTATGGGTTAGGGACAGCAACTATTGGGGTAGTGACTCTGCTGTTAACTTCCCTGAGGTCATGTACCATCCTGTACTTGCCTCCCTGTTTAGGGACAGGAAATATAGGCGTGTTCCATTGTGACTGGTGCGGAGTCAAAACTCCATAGCTAAGTAGGCCCTCTATTGTTGGTTTAATGCCAGCCACAGCTTCTGGTTTATTCCTGTACTGTGGGACCCATACTGGTGGGCCGTCAGAGATGTCAAAGGTGACAGGTGTAATGTCACAGTACCCCACATCAGTTGGTCCTGTTGACCATAATTCTTGTGGCATAGAGTTAATTAAATCCTCTGCCCCCTCTCCATCAGATTTATCCCTACCATGACACCTGGAAATCCACTTGTGTTCCAGAGTGCCTAAGTCAATGGTTTCTCTCACTACTTTGTAACTGTCTGCTGATGGGGAGTAGTACAGCTGTGTGTTATCTGTGGGTACCCAGTCAGTGACTGCTAGTAACCTTTTTGTCATTGAGCCTAGCTCCCTAGCCTCATGCGTGGGGTGTAACGCCAGTGATATGTGTGGGGCAGCAGTCTGTCTCATTTTATACCAGGTTTCCTGTTCCTTTGTTAAGCAGACTGGGGCCACTACACCTTCTTTCCCTATCAACAGGCCTGTGCTTTTTAAGGTCCACTGTGATCCTTCAATGTCTATGAAGGCCTCCTGGTATACATGATCTTCCTGCCTGTCATAGAACAGTGTGCAGTGTAAATCATCAGGTGGGGGAGTGAAAATATCTAATGTGTATATCCATGCTTTCCATTCTTGGAAAAGTGAATATGCTCCTGTTTGTGATGGAGACAACAGGGCCCAGTAAATGTCTACACAATTGTCTGGGGTGGGGGAGGGTGCGAGCAGCCACTGGTTGTGGTCTAATCCACCCTGTAGTGAGCAATTAACTGTCTGTCCTGTGGGAAAGGATACAATGACTCCTTCTGGAGTACATAGTATGCTGGCTCCTGCTTTTATTAAGAGGTCTCTACCGAGTAAGGGAACAGGAGAGTTGGTAGAATACAAAAAAGAGTGTGTAAGTTGTTGGCCTGCAATAACAACAGGAAGTGGTTTGGTCAATGGCCAATATTCTGTGTCCCCAGAGAAACCCATCACCCCTACATCACTGTGTGATAGGTGTCGTCTGCTAATACCTTCAGTAACTGTGGAGTAAGTTGCTCCAGTGTCCACAAGGGCCTTTATATCACTGTTATTAACTGTGATAGTCAAGAGGGGCTCGGCCATAGCCCTCTCTTGGGCTCTCTGTGGGGACCTTCATGCATAGCAACCATCATCAGTTCCATTCCACTCTGAACAGAGTGGTTGTTGGTAACTGGACTGGTTAGGTGGTATTGGTATACTGCCCCACCCCTCTCTCTGCAATTGGCTTCTACCTCTCTGATGGCCTCGACCCCTAGGGGGTTGACTCATAGGCTGCCCTCTTGGCTGCTGGTGGCAATTTCTGGCTCTATGGTCTGTTCCTCCACAGACAAAGCACGTCCTATTGTTATTGGGGCACGTGTTTGACCAATGGCCTATACCCCCACAGCCATAGCAGATATCCTGACTCCTGCCTTGGCCCCTACCTCTCTGATTACCTCTACCTCTGTTCCACTGTTGCTGTGGTCGACCCTGGGGGACGTGACTGGGGTATTGCACAAATGGTGCATGGCCAAACTCAGCCTCCGGCTGTGGTGATGGCCTGGGTGTGGCAATAAGCTGTTGCTGAGGCATCTGCTTTGAGCCCTTATTTTTAGCTGACTTCCTCTCTTCAAGTTGCAGTTTCAAAAGCTCCTTCTGCATCTTTTGCAACTCACTTCCCTCTTTTTCTGCTCTCTCTACTGCTTTGTCTATGAAATGTACTGCATACCTTTTCCATTTAGTATCATCACTGCCTGGTACCTCAGGAGACTGTTCCATGGCCTTGGTCACACCAGCTGGAGCTCCTTGTAACACTGCTGCCCTGAAAATTCTATTTGTCACAGAGTTAGACATTGGGTTTTCATCACATGCTTCTTCCCACTCCTGGCAGCATCTATTTATGTATGCTGCTCCATTTTCACCATCCCTGTGTTTAAACTTCATGTTCTCGAACATGACATCAGGTGTTGGGAATTTATCTCTTATTGCCTGACACAGAGGTGATTGGCCTCCACCAGTCACTAGTGGGGTTCTATTATTGACATTGTTAGTGTCTGCCATGTTTTCCAGATCTGCCATCTGGTGTGATGATAAAACCCTGCTCATTATCTGTCTCAGGTCTCCCACTGAGAGAACCTGACCATGTGATAACGCAAAAAGTTTGTTTACCCATCTGCCTCCTCCCTCTGTTATGGCAGGCAGTTTTTTCACAAGGGTCTCCAAATCTGTGAGGGACCAGGGTTGGTACATTGGTCCAGTTGGACCAGCCATCAGGGGCAAATTAAGTACTGAGCCCACACTCGACAAATCCTGTCTGTTTCCCTTTCCCTGCACTATGTTTTTTAACCTTTCACTACGCCTTAAT
>CAIGQQ010028744.1:6289-19364 GCA_903798035.1 Danio albolineatus | reverse complement strand
CACGCACACACACACACACACACACACACACACACACACACACACACACACACACACACACACACACACACACAAAATAATACAATCAGCTCAGCTAACTCAAGGTTTATCTTAGATGGAAACACAGCAGAGAACAGACAGATTCAGCACAATCTCCTGGATGTAGAAAATAACCCTCCGCTCTACAAAACTGCTCTGATTTGATATTAAATAATTAATTAAATAATGTTGAAATGTTGTAGACTCAAATAACGTTTCTATATGAATATACAGTAACCTGTAAACAGATAATTAAATCAAAGGTCACATAAAGGTGAAGAGCCGTGTATATGTTCATATAAATGCACATTATTATTTGTTTTCTGTAAATTGACTGCTATTACACCTACACATTTCAGACATCATGACATTTCAGATTTAGCTGATATTCTGAACACCACCAAAATATTATAATTACATTAAAAATTATGATTATTGTAAATTATTGAAAATCATACGAAAATATATACAAATAAATCAAACTGTGCTTTAGGCATTGATTAAAGCTGCTGTGTGTCAGTGTTTGACTCTTCTACAGCATAAAAACACTATCATATGTTCTACATAAGTTTTTTTACTAACATTTTGGTCAATACAACATCAATTTGAAAAATATTTGAAAAACAGAGACAAATTATCTTTGCTCCAACAGAGCCCCCCGCCCCACTGCACCATTTCTACAGTATACAATATATTATGCACATTTTTTATCTGTTTTTCATCATGTCATGGTATATACATACATACAATACAAGTAGATAGAAGTTCCCTTCTATGTTCAACCACCTATTGTGCAGATATACACAGACACTAATTCACAAAAGACTTAGCAAATGTAAAATAAAGAAATAAAATCATTTAGATAGAAATTAAAATGAAATAAAATGGAGGGAAGGAAAAAAATAAATAAACAACAATCAAACTGCAAATATTATGTTTGGATCCATTTGCTCTATATATGTCAGCACTGGCTGTCTAATAAGGTAAAATGTTTGACTGCAGCCTTTGGTGGAGTACTGAATCTTCTCCATTGTAAGGTGGTACATAGGATCTCTGATCCAATGATTAAAAAAATTCTCCTTACATTTAAGCAGTATAAGATAATTAATGTTGAAAAAGAAATTATATTTTTGGCATTATTGTCTAAACTTAAAAAAAAAACTATCATGTGTGCAGATATTCAGAAACATGCTCAGTGAGCACTCCTGTTGATCTGAAGAGCACTGCTGAAGTCAGATATTCTGCTGTGAACATGTGCGTTAGGTGGCGGAGCGTCTGTCTTTGTTTTAGTCTCTTTAACCCGCCCAATGCCAGTTTAGCCAATTATATTCCAGCATTAGGGTTGCCAGATGGTGGAGAACAGCGTATTTCACTCATTCAGTCAGTCAGAGAGGCTCTGAAAGCATGCGTCTGTGACTGAAATGTGACCTCCGGTGGACAGTAGCAGACTCTGAAATGAGAAGCAGATTCAGAGTTCCACATGAGGTCCTCTCCTCTCGGGTGTTACAGCGATACTTCTGGATACAGACACGAGCGTGTCTCTAAAGCGAGTTTCCTCCTCCACCTCTATCACGGATCAGCTGTAATCGTTTATCAGTGTACAGCCTCAGAGCGTTAGAGCCAATCGCATCGCTCTCCGTTGACCACGTGACCAATCATAGACATTTAACAACTCGCTCGACAACGCTCGAAGAGCAAACGGGATAATATTTACATTCGTTTACTTGCTTGAAATGCTCATGTTGTACAGTGCGTGTCCTTGAGTTTTGTTTGATATATTCAGAAAGAGTGTTGTTTTTAATTAAAGGTATTTTAAAATTATAAAATTTTAATAGAAAATTGTTGAATTGTTTTGATAGAAAAAATGTGCTGTGAAGTAAAATGTATAATTATGTGTGGAAAGCATCGTCAATGCACCGAGATGTCAAATTGAACCGAATCAATGGCATGATAATCTTTACCGAACCGAACCGGGAGACTACTGTAGGTTCACACCTCTATCTGGAGGGAATAATAATACTGAAGCACTGTAATGACGGAGGGCTGAGGCCGTCTACAATCAGCACAACGACATCTCACATCTGCAGCAGTGGAGAGCTGGAGACATGGAGAGCTGGAGACCCACATTACTGACACAGAGACCCTCACACACACACTTATATCTGACCAGCAGACACTACAGCACTGAAGAGCAGACACTGATGCTGGAGTTTATTCACTAAACGTGTTTATGTGCAGTTTTATTATCAGTTTTATTATCAGATAAAACGTTTATCTTATTCAGTTTTGTGAATAATTTTATTTTCCAATCTGATGCACATCTTGGCATTCCCATTAGGCATTTCATTGATGTGATATTTCAAAAACGCTCATAAAGATATGTTGATGATAACATATAGCTACTGTCAGCCATGCATCTTCATTCTCAGCTTCTAATATTTATTATTACATGACAAATAATCCCTGAGTGCTGTGCTTTGTCACATTTCTGAGCATTTATATGCAGTTTAAGCTGAAAGATGACCTCATGTGTGTGTTCGGCTCGTCTCTGGGGCTCTCTTCCACACTTTAAAAAGCACAAATAAACATACATCCATTTTCATTCAGCTTAGTCCCTTATTTATCAGGGATCACCACAGCGGAATGAACTATTCCAGCATATGTTTTAAGCAGCGGATGTCCTTCCAGCTGCAACCAAGTACTAGGAAACACCCATACACACTAATTCACACACACACTCATACACTAGGGTCAGTGTAGTTGATCAGTTCCCCTATAGCGCATGTGTTTGGACTGTGAGGGAAACCGGAGCACCCGGAGGAAACCCACACTATTACATGATTTTACTGATTTTCACTCGAAGAGTGCTTAAAAAGGGGGGAATATGATGCAATAATCATTTAATCTCAATTATTGTCCTTTTTCATAATCATTGGAGGCCAAAATCAAAATCAAATCTGAATGTAGATAAACTGCACAGCTCAAGTTCAGACTCCATATCAGCGAATTAATGAGTTAAACACAATTATTCTACTGTTGTATGTCATTGCTCACAGTGAACACACACACACACACACGCACACACACACACACACACACACTGGCTGATGTAAAAACAGTGTGTGTTCATTAAAGCTCCTCAGTGCATACATTCCAGCCAGTAATTAATGACTTCTGGACACTACAGGACCTGAAGGAGACACTCGTGAGGACGCTCTCTACAGTAGCCAGAAATGAAATAATATTCACATTTACTTCTGCCGAGTCCAAGGAGAGTCTGAGCGGGGAATGAATCATTACTGACCCCAACCAATCACTAGCTTTAATCAGGGATTTATATAAAGGGACAGTTCACCCCAAAACTACAATTCTGTCATCATTTACTCTCTCTTGTCCAAACTAAACACTAAAGAAGACATTATAAAGAATGCTGGAAACCTGTAACCACTGACTTCTATAGCAGCCATAGCCATTTCACCCTTCAGCCCAAGAGCGGTTACTCACTGAAGCTAAGCAGGGCTGAGCCTGGTCCTTACCTGGATGGGAGACCACATGGGAAAACTAGGTTAACGTTGGTGTTAGTGAGGCCAGCAGGGGGCGCTCAACCTGTGGTCTGTGTGAGTCCTAATGCCCCAGTATAGTGAAGGGGACTCTATACTGTCAGTGAGCGCCGTCTTTCAGATGAGACGATAAACTGAGCTCCTGACTCACGGTGGTCAATAATAATTACATGGCACTTTACTTCTGGTAAAGAGTAGGAGTGCAACCCCAGTGTCCTAGCCAAATTCCCTCCATCGGCCCTTACTGATCATCCCCATCCACTGAATTAGCTCTGTTAGTATCTCTCCACCCCCTATAGCTGGTGTGTGGTGCAGCACTGGCGCTGTTGTCCTGTGGCTGCTGTTACATCATCCAATTGGTGCTGCACACTGGTGGTGGTGTGGAGAGACCCCCCTCATGATAGTGAAGCGCTTTGGTGTATGACCATTAGGGATGCTCCGATCGATAGGCTGAAGATCGGTATCGGCCGATAATCACATTTTATGACTCGATCGGTACTCGCTAACTTGGCCGATCTTACGAACCAATCACAATTAATTTAATTAAATCTAATGAATTGCATCAAACTACTCAAATTTGATCATTTTAGTTTAAATATTTTTTTGGTTTGTTTTGTTTTTATTTTGTCCTGCTCAGGCTTGTATTGGACAATGTTTAAGTTAAATCAGACTTCTCCATTTTAGGAGATGAAATGTTTATTTTGTCCTTCTCCGTTCACTGTACTACTGGACAATGTTTAAATAAACCTTGTGGGTTTTTATTACTTTTGTCTCTAATTCAGTATCCTGATGTGCATAGTGTTATGCATTAACCTCATTGTAAAAGCATATTGAAATATTCACTGTATAATAAATACGTATTTGTGATTATTTAATACTCTATTAAAACAATAGTTTTATTACATATAGAGTTAAAATGTAACAAAAATATAACTAAGGCAACAACAATAGTATTACTTTTTCTGAAAAAAAGTTGATGGTGATCAGAGAGCTTACATATCAGTTATATAAACTTGAAGCATCAGAATTGGCATTGGTATCGGCCGATCAGCATGACAAAAAATCGGTGGCAAAAATCCTGATTGGAGCATCCCTAATGACCATACATGATACATGTGCTATATAAATACACACATTACATTAAAGCATGTTTATTTGTGAATTTTGAACATTCGAATTTATTAAAAAAGAGATAAACTTATAGACTAAAAATATGCATGTAGTAAGGCTGTGCAATTAATCGCAATCGCAAAAGAATCAAGATTTAAGCACATGCAATTTCTAAAGCATGTAAGGCTGCAAATTTAATCTGTTAATTTATTTATATTTTTGTTGACGTTCTTGTGCGCATGATTTTAATATGTTAACCAATCAGAGCTGACGCAGCACACCGGCTAATCACAGCTAAGCTGAGCGGGAGAAAGATGTTAACCAATCAGAGCTCACTCCACACACTGAAGTTGAGCAGGAGAAGTTGAATAGGTGGTTTTGATTGACGTTAGTTGTTATTTATTGTTCTGACTGGAATTGAGGTTAGTTCATCTTTATTTCTTCATGTCGTCTGTTTTTAACACAGTTTATTACAGTGTTGTTGATCCAGCAGTGAGTGCTGCTGTGTACAGTATGTGTTTAACTAGAGCTGAGGTTACTTCATCTTCAGTTAGTTTATGTCGTCTGTTTTAAACACAGTTTTACTGCAGTTTTATTTATTACACTTAATACTGTGCTATTTTATTGTGAAATGTTTTGTTCTGCACTTCTTGTGCACTGAATACATGTAGAATGTGTGTGTGTAGCGCGTTTGACAAAGCAGAAACAGCTGCCAAAATCACTAATAAAATCGCAATCGCAATATTCGCTCCAAAAATCGCACTATGATTATTTTGTCCATATTGCACAGCCCTAGCATGTAGTGTCTGTGTGTTTCTGAAAAACACAAATCAAGCTACAAGTAGGCGGGGCTAAACTTCAGCAATTTGTCAACACATCACTCAGGGGTAACCGAAAATGGGCAAAGAGGCGGGGCATGGGCGGAGCTAGAGATGCCTGCTAGCAATTTGGCTTATATCAGTTTTTCTTTGGAAGAAACGCTTAGCACTTCATTAACCTGTTAAACTCTGCGTGCCCGATTTCGGAGACAACATGACGTCATCAGGAGAATAACTATAGTTTTTAAGAGGTCTGTCTGTATCAATAACACCATATGACCCACTGAGTGAAAGCTTAGAATGTCTATTTTCAACCGATATACATCACTTTGATATTTGTTGTACTGTAACGAAGTTATTTACACTTATTTTACTCTATGTCGACCGTTTCGATTGTGTACATGGTTTAGTATGCATATTTTTTATATCGCTCAAATATGACACACATGAGCAAGTCATACATCAAATGAAAGCTCTCATTCCCAACAACAAGGATCCACCGTTATTTTTATTGATTTACAATCACTTATCCAACAGTCTTCGAATGAATCACAAGGTATAAACTTTTATTTTGTAAACATACAAGGGAAATTATTGATTATTTGCTCCGTGAGCGCCGGCAAATAGCACAGATGGCCAAACAAGCTGTATCGTCTTTTACCGTCGGTTCTCCATAACAAAATGAGCCCATTTTCAGCATTTTCTGAGGCTGTGTGCGTGAGTAACTCCCTGCTATGTGTCGTAAGTGCCAAACACAACAAATTAGGGTCATGATATTATGATTACGTCAACGTATCATATATAAATCAATAGAAAGACAATCGGTTTTGTATTAACTCCTCTGCTTGTGGGTATGGGAAGCTTTTTAAATCGGAAGGCCAAATTCAGGCGGAATTTGGCCTTCCGAAAAAAGCCCAAAAGCTTAAGAGGTTAAATGTGACTCGTTTGTGTTCTGACCACATGTGCTTGCTTGTACACTATATTTATACAGTGTTTACTGTGTTTGCTCTTTTAAAAACACTGTTGTAATACACTGAGCCACTAAACATTGTTTTTATGACGTTTTTATAAAGCAGCAAAACTCGAATTACTTCCAAACACTTCAAATGTAGTCTTCAAATGTTAGTAGAGGCAAGGCTATTTAAGAAATCCAGGCAGAACACTGTGCATCAAACATGTCCACACGTTTCAGAAGAAAACAGCTAATCAATTAATTCATTCATAATTCAAGTTTTAAATAAAACTACAAATAATAAATAAATTATCTTAAATAAAACAATTACATTTAAAGATACAATTATAGAAGTATTTCACTAAGCAGGAAAATAGAGGTCAGACTTGAACTATTTGTGAGCACAATTAAGCGCACAGCATGTCATTTCATCTCATAATTGTAAGATAATCGCAAAGGGCAATAGACCGTGTAAAGCCACATAAAATAAAACCACAAATATGATATATACGCGAAGATCAGCAGCTCAAATCACACACAGTCACACAAGTGGCCTTTCCGTTAATTATGCAGAATTTTAAAGCTTAATATAAATTAAACAGGTGAGTTACAAAACTAAATTCACCCTGACAGGTGATAATATTAGCTATATACATCCAAATCTTATTTTATACCAGGCTGTAAAAACAATTTAACATTGGAGTCAATGGAAAAGTGGAGCCAGCCCCCAGTGGCCAGTGGATGAATTGCAGTTTCAGTTATTTCTGTATTAGATTCACGAAGGGAGAGAGGGTGGTTGCCGCTTGCACCCTCTTGTGGGCAATACAGGAAATACTCTTTCTGTAATATTAATTACTGCCTTTAATAGTTAAATATAATTCCAGCTTTGCTTATATTTAAGATAAAAATTCTAATGAAAGTTTTCAGCCATACTGAAACCCTTTATAAGTACTTGAAGGTGATTAGGTTTGCTCATTTATTCATGGGCTTCCAAACCTGTTTGCATTAATTAAACAGTATATTAATGCTCACCTGCAGTAGCTCCTGCTGCTGTCTGCGCTCTTCCTCCATCAGAAACGTGACGTGATCCTCCTGCGTCTGCACAGACGACTGCAGAACTGCTGAACACAGAGAGAACAGAGTGTTTAATCACTGAACATCACACACAGTCGCATGTCTTCAGCCTCGTCAGTGACCCACATCAGAACCAAACACATTATCAACACACATCTAGGGCGGAGTTTGCTTCTGAGAGTCAGCTGTTGATTGGAAGTTGAAAAGTGGGTGTGGCTTTTAAGGGGCGGAACATGCAAGTCTGCTATATGTTGGATTGTGATTGGCAGCTGGTCACTGTCAGGTGTTTTGTTATTGTCAGATAAAGTAGTTCCGGCAGGTTTAGAGCGCATTACAGCTCCATATCCCTCCGCTGAGTGATTAGTATGGCGGCAAATCAATGCCAAAATTAATCAAACGCAGCAGTGATGTTTACGAGCGAGGAGAAAGTGAGTCGAGAGCAGATTACAGGCCTGCGCACGAGGAAACTACAGCTCGCTGAACTGATCCACCGTGAGGAAACGGGCCATCAGTTCTCTCCGCTCGCTCGCAAGAAACTTTTTCGATTTTTGTCACTCCTGAGGCGGGCCTTGGTTTACTTGTTATCTCTAACACTATTGGTTACTCTCCCTTTCCGGAAGTGAGCCGGGATTGGACGTAGGATATGATCCACATTCGACATGTATGGTATGGAAAGCTAGTTTCCCTATTAGATAAAAATATATAGGATATATATCTTATCATAGTGTCATAATGTAAAACTATAATAGACTTACTTTCTTTGTAATAATAAGCGATGACTTACTTTCAATAATAAGATGTTTCTTGTCATAATGAATCTCATAATAATCACTATTCTGACTGACTTGACTAAGTCATATAATGACATATGAACATAATGAGATAAATATTATTTTGCAACAAACTTTATTACAGTAAATCTGGGGAGAGAAAGAGAGAGTGAGTTATGCCATGTGTTGAAAAGATCTCACCATTACACAGAAATTGGGGGAAAAAATATACACGGGCTAATAATTCACGACTAATAATTCTGACTTTAAATGTGTGTGTGTGTGTGAGATATATATATTAATGTACGCCGATTAATTTAAAATATTTAAACCGTTAAAAAAAATTAACACATTTAACGCAGCTGCAGTTTTTTTTATTTCCTGTTGTTGCCCACGTGTGTTCAGGGCCGGCGTGTCCATAGAGGCGACCTTGTGTAGTATAAGCAGTGAATGGTTTAGCCCAGGTGTACCCCCACACAGTTTTATGTAATGGTACGGTCCCGGTGTGTGTGTGTGTGTAGTTGAAGATGCAGCACTTCCCAGTGTGTGTACACTGGTGTTGGAGAGAATAAAGTTGTTCTATGTTTAGCCCGCAGTGCGTGTATTACTAGCAACAAAAAGTAAAAGTTACAACACCCAGGTGGCTGACAAGGGCGGCAGAATAGTGAGCGAACTTCCCGGTCCTCACTTTAATCCGCGACACCTACCCCCTCCCTCCCGCTCCTCAGTCCAGTAAAGTTAGCAACAGATTCGCAGATTCGTATTTTCCGGAACAATAACTCATGACCGAAACATTGTTCCTACACAAATAGCACCTCTTTTCAACCGTCGCAATGTATACAATCACCTACAACCTTATTTTCCTAAAAATTAGCTTTCCTACACGCTGGATGCATTATATTGAACTCAATGCGCAGGCGGCAAAGAGACCGATCCTTAGGGACCGTCTACAAGAGCAAAACACGAAAACCAATACTACCATACTTCTCTCTAAATCTTTATACTGCCATCAAACTCAGATCACACGTCACTGCTGTCCCACTGGTTATACTACAACACTTATTTTTCTAAAAAACTATTTTGCATATTTTTTATGAATTTTTATTATGAAAAATATTTAATAACTTTACTGTTGCTAACTTTACTAAACTCCGGTCATCAGCGAACCGCTCACTTTCTTCTTCACTTTGGGATTGAGTGCGGCGTGATCAGCGTTCGCCTAGAGCACCAGTTCAGCTGCTCCGGCCCTGCGTGTGTTTAATGAGCAAAGGAATATGGAGAAAGGAGAATATGGATAATATGGATCATGTAAATGTACTCAGTGAAAGTGGCAGATGATGTCAAAGACGGCCCATTCCTCTCTAAGCTGATTCCAAGCACCCTCAAATGTTTCATTAAGTGTGACGTGTTTCCCCCCTACACACAACTTCTGTAAAGCGTCTGCTTCAGCTGCTGTATCAGAATCCTTGATGAGAAATACAGCCATACTTTAAGAACCGGTGCGTGGTGATTATTTGAAGGGAGTGTGTGTCTGTGTCTGTGTGTGTCTGTGTGTGTGTGTGTGTGTGTGTGTGTGTGTGCGTGCATGCGTGTGTGTTGTCACCCGATAATGTCAACAGACTGGACTGTCTTTTAGCAACTGGCTAATGTTAAGGAGGACTAAGCAAAATTGTTTCTACTTTATAATTAATGTTCTCAACTCGCAAAACAACTTTACAATTAATACAATTGTTTGTATTCAATACTTTATTATTATTATTATTATTTTCTTCCATTTTCCATATCTGCAATGCCGGTATTTTGGATTTTTTTGTAGTTCACTTAGAATCCAACATGGAAATAATGTTTGTTTGTTATTGGCATTGATTGTTTTAAAATTCAACATGCCTGTGTTTTTATTTCTGTAATAAATACGGCTTTTCCTGATTAATCATGATTATTCACAAACAAAAGTGTGAGTAATTAGTTAATTTTTTTAATCAATTGACAGCCCTAATATATATATACACACATACTGTTTACAGATGTGCTGTCTTGTTGTATTTCTTTAAATGCCTGTGCTGAAAATAAAATAAATAACAGGTGTAAAAAACTTGATGAAGTTTAACCCCTACGTTCAAACTGAACTCAAGCCAAACGTGTTAAAATGTATAAAAATCGTATTTTTTTCTCTCTGACTCATTGGCCTTGGCTCATTTTCTATGAAGATCTCCTGCGCGCGCGTAAGCTGTAGTTTCCTCGTGCGCAGGCCTGTAATCTGCTCGCGATTCACTTTCTCCTCGCGCGTAAACATCACTGCTGCGCTCGATTAATTTTGCCATAGATTTGCCGCCATAGATTAGAGTTATTACACAGCTACAGCTGTCAGAATCAGAACACTTCATATGGCGCTGCTGTACCTGTGCTCGGGCTCTCCTCGTTCATCAGCAGCCTCCGCTTGACCCGGGACACACCCTCATGACCTCCGACCTCAGAGGTGAGCTGACTCCACAGGCTGGAGGGGGCGTAGACATCGTAAGACGAGCCAATCAGAGAGCTCCCTTCCCTATCAGCATGCCTTCTCTCAGAACGATTACTGCTATCAGTGAGGACGCCGACAAACGAGGTCTGCTTCTCAATCCCACAATCCCCTGCGCTGACCTCCTGCTGGACGGCTCCACCGAATGTGACGTTTCGTTTAACGCAGTTCTGAGCCGGACTCTCTGATTGGTCGGCGTGTGAGAGCGTGAGCGTGGACTCCAGGTCTGAGATCAGTGTCTTGAGGCTGGACAGGTTGAGCTCCAGCTGCGCGATCTGCTGCGTCTGCATTAATCCTGCATCCTTCACTGTTCTCAGATCAGATCTGCTCAAAGCTTTCCCGACGCGAGCGGAAGCCCCGCCTCCTTTCTGACAGCGCACCGGACTGGAGCAGAGCTTCGGCGTGGGGATGTTTGCATATTTATTATCCACTGCTAAATGCGATCGGGACACACTGACCGGCTTTACTGTGGAGGCATACAGAGCTTTAGCAGTAAACGCAGCGCTAATGTTTTCATGATTAGCGGTGTGTGTGTTAGCTTGACTCAGGACGTCAGTGTTTCCGAGATCCGCTCTCTCCTTCTTCTTCTCTCTGGCCTTTCTGAGCTCCGTCTTCCAGATGTGTTTGGGTAGCTCCTCGTTTTCCTTGTCCGACAGGCTGTGCTCGTCTGCGGCCGGCGTTAGCGCTTTAGCTTGCGTGCGCAGGAGACGCTGCCGCCGCCGGTACTCTTGGGATTTCTTCAGCAGGTTTTGAAGACTCATGCGATACGGGCCTTCATCAGGGTCGGTAACGTCTGCTGTCGTTTTCAGCGGTGAAACATCATCAGCTTCTGCTTCTAGGACTGCTCCATCTACTGGGGCGTGGCTGATGATGTCACTTCCTGTGGCGGTCAGCTGCGAGCGGACGGCTGCTGTTTCCATCCAGCTGAGGTCTGTGTTGTCATTGGTTACGTACCCTGATGACATCATCGCCGTCTGGCCGTCGAGCTCATTCTTGTGACCGACGCCCTCAAACAGGACTGTGATCTGGGTGCTGTCCAGTGATTGGTCCTCTGGAGAAGCTCGCAGCTGATTGGCTGATCGCTCATCATGAGCTGTTGACGTCAGAGGGTGACAGGTGAGCAGAGTGGGCGGAGCCGAGGTGATGATGTCACTGTCTGTGATGGTGGTGTGCTGCTCAGCGTCGCTGATGCTCACGTCTGCAACCTGAAAACACAGAAACAGGAGACATGAGGAAAAACTGTATGTGCTATTATTCATCTTCCTTCGGCTTAGTCTCAGTTCCCCTATAGCGCATGTGTTTGTACTGTGGGGGAAACCGGAGCACCCGGAGGAAACCCACACCAACACGGGGAGAACATGCAAACTCCACACAGAAACACCAACTGACCCAGCTGAGGCTTGAACCAGCGACCTTCTTACTGTGAGGCCACAGTGCTGACCACTGTGCCACAGTGCCATATAATATAATATAATATAATATAATATAATAAAATATAATATAATATAATAAAATATAATAAAATACAATATAATATAATAAAATATAATATAATAAAATATAATATAATATAATATAATAAAATATAATATAATATAATAAAATATAATATAATATAATAAAAAATAATATAATATAATAAAATATAATATAACATAATAAAATATAATATAATAAAATATAATATAATATAGTATAATATATTGTAATATAACAAAATATAATATAATATAATATAATATAACATAATATAATATAACATAATATAATAAAGTAAAATATAATATAATAAAATATAATATAATATAATAAAATATAATAAAATACAATATAATATAATATAATATAATAAAATATAATATAACATAATAAAATATAATATAATAAAATATAATATAATATAGTATAATATAACATAATATAATAAAGTAAAATATAATATAATAAAATATAATATAATATAATTAAATATAATATAATATCATATCATATAATATAGTATAATATAATATAATAAAATACAATATAATATAATAAAATATAATATAATATAATATAATATAATAAAATATAATATCATAAAATATAATATCATATCATATCATATAATATAGTATAATACAATATAATATAATAAAATATAATATAATATAGTATAGTATAATATAATATAATAAAATATAATAAAATACAATATAATATAATATAATAAAATATAATATAATATAATATAA
>CAIGQQ010028742.1:0-18860 GCA_903798035.1 Danio albolineatus | reverse complement strand
GGGTTAAACATTTAACACCGAAAAAACCCTCTTAATTATACACTCTTCAACACTCGTGGATTAAAATGTACTCTAGTTTTATCACTGAACAACTCACACCGTATATTTAATACTGGAATTTTTGCTGTGCAGCTTTGAGTCCAAATAATCACCGTTATCTCTCACCTCCTCTGTCCTCCAAAATAAAAGCAAATGGTTTTGAAAATTCAAATCAACTGCAAGAACTTTACAACCTTACGAGGTAATATATTTGCAAAGTGAAATGGATGCTGACAAGGGAGGTGGGGATCTATTAAACAGAATGGTCAGGCAAGCAACAGTCAACACAGGAGCAAACAGATGTATGCGGGCAATTCCAGAGTCGTGGTCATATAACAGGCGGATGGTCAAAAGGCAGGCAGCATACAACATTAACAAACAAACAAACAAGCAAGGCGAGGGTCAAAACCAGCAAGGCAAGGCAAGGAAAACACATCATAATGTTCACAGTTCAGTACAACATGACTTAGCAATAAGAGTGTCAAAGTGAACCATATATATATGTGTTGTGTAATCAGTACAAGAGCAGCTTCAGCTGTGTGAGTGTAATCAAAGGATACTTGGAGCAGGTCTGTTTGTGTGTGGTGCATGACTGAAACTTCCATGTAATGTGTGTTTACCAGCAACCTTTTGTGCTGACAGTGCTAACCACGGAGCCACCGTGTCGCTCATGTTCCATTATGAAACAACAAAATTTTGGCTTAAGAAATGTATTAAGTGAGATCAAAAATAGAGAACAACAAACAATTTCACAAATTTTAAGGTTATCGCTTAGTCCTGCTTTTAGTTAGCAGTTTATGTGAGGGGTGGTTTTTTTAGCACATTTTATGAGATACATATATTCTGAAGAAATGAATAATTTACAGTAATATAAAGTATAAAATAAGACTAAATAAGAGAACACTTTCAGATTATTTGTGTGTTACTTGTTTGTTTTCCTCCGGTTGCTCTGGTTTGCCCCAAAGTCCAAAGACATGCACTATAGGTGAATTGAGTAGACTAAATTGGCAGCAGTGTATAAGAGCTGTTGGCTCATGGGGACTCGGGTTTGATCACAGTTATCTCTCACCTCCACTGTCCTCCAAAATAAAAGCAATGCCATAAAAATTCAAATCAACAGCCGGAACTTTACATCCTCCTGAGGTAATATTTTTTTCCTGTCCACTTTACTGCTACTGTGTAGATAAATAAAGATGAGTCTGACCAGAATGTATTTCTAAAAGTCTTTTCTTTAAACCAACACAAGTATAATCACATAAAAAAGGAATCTGAGCTACAAAGATACCATCAGAAATAAAGGTACGTGAGCTGTCACTAGAGTGGTACTTTTTCAATTTGTACTTAAAAGGTCCATATGGGTACCTCAAAAGTATATACCTAAACATTTTAAGTGGAATGCTTTTGTACTTTTTAAGTACTAATATGTACCACTGAGGTATTAATATGGACCCCATAGGTACAAATGTGCACCTTTTAAAAATGTACCACCCCAGTGACAGCTCGCGTACCAATATTTCTGAGAGTGTAATAGGAATGATCCAAGTTTACAAAAGAGCAGCTGCAATATACTTTTTTTTACGCCTCCCTCAATTACAGTCATTTCAGCATAAAGGCATGTACTATTTCAAATTAAGCTTTGTAACTGTTCTGCATGGGTGTAATTGTGGCTTGTGTGGCATTTATTTCTATTTCTGCTCTTTTGGCTCAGTGTGATTGTAGCTCTTCTCACACATACCTTTTTATAAACTATGTGTTAATCTTGGCCATTGCTCTATAGTTGTTACACAATTTAAAATCATAAACCTTTAGTTATACATTCATTTATGTGTTATGGGGTGAGACATTCATCCTTCATTCATTTCCTTCAGCTTAGTCCTTTAAATATCAGGAGTCACCAAAGCGGAATGAACTGCTATTCCAGCATATGTTTAACGCATTAGATGCACTTCCTGACACAACCCAGTGCTGGGAAACACTCATATACTCTTTCATTCACACAAACACTTATACACTACGGACAATTTGGTTTAGTTCACCTATTGCGCATGAGAAAACCGGGGCACGTGAAGGATACTCACGCCAACACGAGGAGAACATGCACACAGAACTCCAGAAATGCCAACTGGCCCCGCTGTGACATGAACCTGCAACCTTCTTGCCATGAGGTGACAGTGCTGAGCCACTGTGCCGCCAGTGAAATATTAATTGGTGTTTTTATGTCTTTTTAATAATGACCCAATCCCTAGAGTTTGTGATTATTGCATATGGGTCAAAGATGAGAAGTCTCATTGTGGTGTCCTTACTGAATGAAATAAAAAGTGATTTTTTTTTTGTTGTAAATGCAGAAAGCTTGAGTAAACTGTTTAGATAACTTCTGTGAAGATCAAATTTGGAAATATTCTGACCTGTACTTGTCAAAATGTGTAAATTAATAATAAAAATCTTATTTTCCAAGGTTTTAATTTTTCATTTAAATCTTTAACAAAAACAATATATTACACATGTCTCTTTGTTTTAAAAGTTGATGTTTTCTACAAGCAGTTTTGGGAAAGAGAATAACAATATTTTAATGTTTTTGAAATTATTTTCCTCAAGACATTTATTCATTAATTCATTTTCTTTTCGGCTCAGTCCCTTTATTAATCAGGGGTCGCCACAGCGGAATGAACCGGCAACTAATCCAGCATATGTTTTACACAGTGGAGTACTAGGAAACATCCATACATTTATTTGATCAAAAATGCAGTAAAAATGGTCAAATAAGTGTGTTTTAGAGAATTGTTTTGATTTTTTTACATATTAATTTTTTTTTATCATTATTATTTTAAGGCAATGTTCAGAAGAAACAGCTTTTATTTTAAAAAATGTTTTTGATAGTTTAGAACAGCATTTACTGCTCTTTAACTGTTTAAATGATTACTTGATTCTTATTGGCATTTACTATTTATTATTATTATTAATTACTATTATTTTATATATATATTTTTCTTTCTTTTTATTGATTTCTTATTGTTTATTTCTTGTTTATTTCTTATTTATTTCTTATTATTTCCTAATATTTCGTATTGGCATTTGTTATTTATTATTCATTCATTCATTTTCATTTTGGCTTAGTCCCTTTACTAATCAGGGGATGTCGCAGTGGAATGAACCGCCAACTTGTCCAGCATATGTTTTACACAGCGGTTGCCCTTCCAACCCATCACTCAGAAACACAAAATTGTATTTCCAGGAAAAACAAAATTAAAGGGATGTTCACCCAAAAATATAAATTTTGTTATCTTCTGTTTACTTGTTTCCACCATTTACTTGTTCATGACCTATTTGAGTTTCTTTATTGTGTTAAACATTGACTTCCGTGGTAATTTTTTTCTTATATGAAAGTAAATTGGTCCCAGGCAGCAACATTCTTCAAAATATCTTCTTTTGTATTCAACAAATTCAACTGCATATTTACGCAGCAGATGCCCTTCAAGCTGCAACCCATGACTGGGAAATACCACACACTCTCATTCACATAAATACACTACAGACATTTTAACTCAGCCAATTCACCAATAGCTCATGTCTTTGGACTTGTGGGGGAAACCGGAGCACCCGGAGGAAACCCACGCGAACATGGGGAGAACATGCAAACTCCACACAGAAATGCCAACTGGCCCAGCTGAGGCTCGAAACAGAAACCTTCTTGCTGTGAGATGACAGCGCTACCCGCTCTGTCACAGTGCTGCTCTATTTTGAAAACTATTTAAGAGTGCATACTTGTATTCAGCAAGGATCCATCAAATTTGTTTACAACTTTTTACTTCAAGACAATAGCTGGAGGTCTGTGACAGGTGAATGCTCGGGTTTGGTATAACTTCAGAGTTTGTGGGCTGCTATATATTTATAACCCTTTTACCCCTGAGAATAATTGATTATGGCAGACACAGAGCCAGTGAGAGTGTGTTTGTGAGTCAGCTAGTTGGTAAAGTGTGTTGAAGACTTGCCACCTGTGCCATATTTCATGCAGCATCGTGGGTGGACTCTGATGTGGCGCACCAAAAGTTGCTTCATTAGTGACGCCATCCCCACTGGCAGCAATGTGTTTGTATGTGTGTCTGTGAATGAGAGAAGCACAGACACATTCTGTATTTGAACTCAACAAAATTTGAATGCTGCGTTTAAGGTTCATTTATAGTAATTTTATCCAAACAACTTGAGCGCGGTGTCAGTAGATTGACGACAATATAGAAATTATTGTAATATAATATGATATAATATGTAATCCCCATTGCAAATAGGTTTCTGCATATATGTTATGGCTCCTACACTATGTTTTTTTGTTATTGTGTTGTATCACTGTTCTTTATAACTGCACTGCAAATTTTAGATAGTAGATTTAACTACCTTAGAGTTAAAATGAACACTCCCTCAGAGTTTATATGGAAACCACTATAAAAGTGTTAAAATAACATAGAGTTAACATTATCAGTGTAAAATATTAACACCACAAAGAATCTTATGAACACCACTCAGTGTTATGTGTTAACACTTTTAGGTCAAATTTTCAACACCGCATGTAAAAAAAATATATCTTGTTTAATATCGGCAACACTTTATTACAGGGCCATGAAACCCCCGTCTCAGCGGGGTGTTTACACACTTCTAGTTTGAAAAAGCTCAGGAAAGTGGGTGTGTACAGCTCGGTTTAGGTGTGAGTGTCAGGGGAGGGAAAGAGGGAAGGTTTTCATTTATGCACGCACTGAAACACACAGACACAGGGGAGAAAGACAGTGACTGTGTTTACATGGACGTCAGTAATCAAATTATTTGCCAAATTATTAATTTGTCGACTTTAACGGCACTTTCACTTTAATCCAGGAACATTTCTTGCATGCCCCCGTGACAAACGAGATGCGAGAAACTGCTAAGAGTGCGGTTTTAATGGAGTGTTTGAGACCGCGCGGCGTATGAGAGAAATAAAAACCCCTCCGCATTTCTCGGTAACTTAACCCTGTAAAGCCGAACGTATAATATTTGATACACAAGTTTTTAAGACCTATATAATATCCGCCTGATCAATTCTTTGTTTAATAATCTGTTGTATATGATTTGATATACAACTGGTATATCAGGTAAGAGGTAAAAACAAAGAGAAAACGGCCTGAAATGTTTTCTGTTGTCAAAAAGTTATGAGCAAAATTGTTTTCTTGTAATTAAAATGAACAATGTTGTGATCAAAAAGTTGCACAGGCGCCTGAGGTATTTACTGTGAGGCAAAATAAATATCATGAAAAAACGTATATGGCAATTTTTGGGGGGAATTTTTTTGCCTATTTTGTAGTTATTTCAGTTCTTATAGGGTTAAGCTCTCGGTAGGTAGCATCAGAATCCTGTCACATAATGCGGCGGTGTTTATATGTGTACACTCGGAGAGCAGCATCTACAGTGGATCTTTCAGTCTATAATATTGTAGTGATATTAACATACTGTAAACTCAGTAACAGTTCTAATCATTTTGACTAAGGTCTGTCTATAAACACTGAAACAGTACTGCTGATGAAACTAACTTTCCCATCTGAATAAACAAACAAAGAGCACAGATCGCGTACTTACCAAAGACAGGACAATCAACATGAACTGCAGCTGTGTATTTTTTAAAAGGAGACGAGCGGCAAATCCGGATTTCACCATTTCCAGATGCGGAAAGCTCTCGGGTGAAAGTTCCTTACAAACAGATTTCTGCTGTGTGCGCGTGGGAGTCCAGCTGCGCTCTCATAACGGGGAAATGAAAACAAAACCTTCGTTGCAGCACATTAACACAACTCTGAAGACCTGTGTCTCCAAACAATTCTTCTTCTTCCACTTGTTTTGGCAACACAACGTGGCGCCTCTCTGCCATCTGGACACTGCAACAGGTACAAACAATCTTCGAAGCGATCATGAATATTAATGAAGTTTCGCCGCATATGCTGGAATACACGCATGAATCTCATCGGCGTGACACAGCTTCAAAAAAATCGTTTCAAACCGGAAAAACAAATTTGCTCGAAATAACGCAAAAACAACCAATTTTTACTCTTTAGCGAAATATATGTGTGCTAATAGTGTTTATAGCAGCGTGGGACACATATATGACTGTCAACAGCTCAAAAAATGTGTTTTGGTGTTTCGTGACCCTTTAACTATTCCCTTAATGTTTAAGGAAAACAATTCAAAACAGTCACAAAACGTATATTCTTGCATTTTAACCAAAAGGAGCAGTTTTAAGACAGCTTTATTTACTTTAGTTTTACTATAACATAGCTAGTACAGAACTAAATAAAGATGAAAAATTATGCTTTTTTGTGAGATTTTTAAAACTAACGTATATAACGATTTGGATGTCAAACGTCTATATACAAAGATTTTAAGTACTTTTACTCACCAGTTGCTTCTTCTCATTGCTCCTTGTGGCAGAAGAAAATGGCGTCTGGAAAAATCCTCCAGGGATATTGCTGCATAAATTCCTGGATGTAGTAGTCAACATTAGATACATGTAACTCTGTATGACAAGGAGGCAAATCAGCTTCTAACACTGAGAGGGTAAGTTTATCTTTATCTAACTCTAGAATTTCAACATATTACTCTAAATTACAGCAACACTCGGAATTTAACACTAATGAATTTGCTGTGTGAGCTCATATAAATAGCATAACATAGAAAAAACAATTGCCAGTGGTGGCGTTATGTCCCATTTTGGATGGTATGCACATACGTATATAAAAATATAACAGAATTTAAAACAAATGAAAATTAATTAAAATTGTATCATCATATGAAAGTATACATGTACAGTTGGTGCACAGCAAAAATTCAAGTGTTAAATATACAGTGTGATTTTATTTGGTGTTGTTCAGTGTCAAAACCGGAGTACATTTTAATCCACGAGTGTGAAACAGCGTATATTTAAGAGTTTTTTTTCCAGTGTTAAACTTTTAACCCAATATGCAATGTATTTCCCACTAGTGATGGAAAGTCAAGCGTGATCAAATCAGTATGTTTTACTTAAACTTGAAACATGTCTTGTTGCATTTTAAAATGCAACGAGTTTAATGTACTGACAATATTTATGAAAAGATAAATGAACATTTAATAAATTAAAACTATTTTCAACATATTTGATCACTGTTATCTGTCAGTTGATAATATAGGAAAAAAGGTAGTATATTAACACTTTGAAGGGTAACACACACACTCCAGTTCGATGTAAGAATAAACTCTTACTGTGTTAAAATGAACTCTTTGAGTAATGTACAAATTTCACATTTTAGAAAGTGTTATTTTAACTCCAAAATGGAGGGAGTCATATGTACACCCAAGGAGTGTTAAGTTAAACTCAAAGTGAGTTAAATGTACATTGAGTTTTTTGCTGTGTGTCAGAATTATCAGCCCTTGTAAATTATTAGCTTCCCTATATTTTTTCCCCTCAATTTCTGTTCAAACATTTCTGATCACATCAAAACACCAACAGATTTCTAATAACTGATGTCTTTTATTTTTGTCATGACAGCAGTACATAATATTTTACTAGATATTTTTCAAGATACTATTTATCAACTTAAAGTGCGATTTAATGGATTAATTGGTTAATTAGGTTAATTGGGCAAGTTAGAGTAATAGGAAAATCATTGTACAACAGTGGTTTGTTCTGTAAACAACTGGAAAAAATATTGCTTAAGGGGGCTAATAACATTGACCTTACAGGACACACATTTGACCTCTTTTTCAAGATTTAAGATAAGTCTTTTGTGTCTCCAATGTGTCAGTAATGTTTCAGCTCAAAACACCCATCAGATTGTTTATTATCCCTTTCAGAATATTGAAATGGCTGTTTCTCTCTCTCTCTCTCTCTCTCTCTCTCTTTCTCTCACACTTACTCGCTCTCTGTGTCCCGCTTTGCTAATTATGAAATTTGTTTAATTCAATCATCTGGACTGTCACTTAACACAGTGACTGCGAAAAATGAATGCCAGCCTGGAGACATGACTATTAACTAGAGGACAACATGTGAAGGAAGTTAGTTTTATGGAAGGAGGTTTGGGGTTGTATTTTTATATGAGGTAAGTTTAAATGAAGATTTGAAGGAAGTTTGAAGGAATGATCGCTTGTGGCTAATAGTTTAAAGCAGTTGCTAGGCAGCTGGACAGGTGCTCTTGATGTTTGTTAGAGCATTGCCAAGTGGTTGCTAAGGTGTTCTGAACAGCTGCTATAAAGAGATAGCTCATAACTCAAGTTTGTACAATATAACATTATAAAAATTCTCATAACACAATAACTCTGTTATGAACTGTAAATCAAATGGCCAAAATAATGTTCCATTATGAAACAACAAAACTTGTTCTTTGATTTAAATGTATTAAATGTGATCAAAAATAGAGAACAACAAACAATTTCCCAAATTAGAAGGTTATCGCTTAGTCTTGCTTTTAGTTAGCAGTTTATTCGAGGGCCGGTTTTTAAGGATATTTAATGAGATACATATTGTACACTCACCAGCCACTTTATTAGGTACACCTTACTAGTACCGGGTTGAACACTGCTTTGCATTCAGAACTGCCTTAATCCTTCGTGGCATCAAACCAGCCCATCCGGCACCAACAACCATGCCACATTCAGTCACTTAAATCAACTTTTCCTCCCCATTCTGATGCTCAGCTTGAACTGCAGCAGATCATCTTGACCATGTTTAAATGGCTAAATGCACTGAGTTGCTGCCATGTGATTGGCTGATTAGACATTGCATTAACTAGCAGTTTTTCAGATGAAGACCAAAGGGACGACTCTTTCAGCCATAGCAAGGGAAGTTGGTCATTCCAAATCTGTGATTTCTAAAATAACAGACCTCTCTCCTTTGCTGCCGAATATGTTGTGTGGACAGAAAACTTGTTTGCTTAAGTGATAAAAGGGAGTTTATCTTATTTGGGTCTGAGGGAAAACATGGTGTTTTTGATCAAACTGGGGAAAGACTGAAGTCAAAGTGTGTGTAGAAGAGTCAAGGTTTAGCCTCTTTTTACAACTACATGAATGTAAATGTTTATCAGAAGCTTATTCAGCAATGTGCCGTTCCTTCTCTGCACTCATCCTTCAATCAACCAGACATTTACATGAAGAACAATGAGCCTGCCACACAGAAAAAGTGTGAAGCAGTTCACTAAAGTTGAAAACAGTGAAATAATAAAATTGCCAGACCAAAGTCCTGACCTAAACCTGAATGAACATCTCTGAAAAAGTTCTGGTCATGTGCGAAACTAGTGATGTTTGTGTGAAAGTGTGATGTCCCTGAGAGATATGCTGTGAGAGAATAGGGATGTCTAGTGACAGACTAGTGATTTCCTGACAAGCAAATTCTGTGAGAGGATAGTGATGTGTTGTGGCTGCAGATTTACAGAAGTAAGCAAGGTTCTCTACAACTTTCTTAATCGTTTCTAGCTTAAAAATATAATTTCTGATTTTGTATTAGGAACCTGAACATTTAATACTACCAAAGTTTTTATAACAACTACCAGTGCTTTTATTGTTAAACGATTTACAAAAAGGGTCTCAACAAACTCTGACATTGTTGACCCTGTTTCTTAATAAATGCTATTTGCATTATGAGTTCTTTAGAGATGATTGGTTACCTTGACAACAAATGTCTAGCCTCATTTTGAACGGGCATCATGACTGAGTGCAGAGAAGAGAGAACGTGTCAAATAACAAGCCGAGGCTTGCTGGAAACAAACCATCTCTAGCACAGTTTTATGAATAGCATTTGCAATGAAGTGGGAGAGAATTAGAGCCTGACAGAGAGTCCTTCCTCTAGTGGACTTGCTGAATAATACATGATTATTGAGAATTGTGTAATAAATGTTTTGAACTGATATTATATGGAGTCACCATGCAATTGTGCTTTAAGTGTGTTTCCTTGAAATGTTGCTTGTTTTTTTTTGTTTTTTGTTTTGGGCTTGGCTGATAAAAGGATCAATTTCAGGGAGTTATTCAAGTGAGCAATTGCCAGTTGATATTTTGCCAGTTACATTTTGCTCTTTTCTTTATATTCAGTTTAAAGCATTTCAGATTATTTAGACTTAGAGTCAGTTCATCCAATCTTTTACACCATAATATTGTCAAGAAGCATATGCATTACTTTTGTTTTGCCTGTAAACATGCGTAAAGGTCCTTGTGTTTCATGTTTTATTGAAGATTCCTTGGCAAATTATGAGCAAGTTTTCATTTTTGGGTGAATTAAGCCCTTTAGGGGCTAGTTTCTATTTGTTGTTTCTTCTGGCAAGACCTAAAAACACTAAATAGTCAAAGCTTTCTTGAACATACAAATAAAGCGCATCTTTGATCCACATTGAAATATGTACAGTATACCATTTTATCATTTGTGATTCTAACATTTTAATTTACTTACCATTTACTCACCCTCAGGTTGTTCCAAACAAGTGTGGTTTGTTTATAAACGAATTTCGAGAGGATCACGTGCTTATGATTGAACACAGCTATTACCGCATCAGCTCTGTATATTGCACCAATTAGATGAATATTGACATACTATACATAACCAGAGCTTTCCACTCCAGTCTTTGTCTTGAAGAATCCCCCCTTCCACCCCTACCCCTCCCCTTCTCTGATAGGGCGGCACGGCGCCCAGTGGTTAGCACTGTTGCCTCACAGCAAGAATAGCGCTGGTTCAGACCCTAATCGAGCCGGTCGGCATTTCTGTGCTGAGGTTGTATGTTCTCCTTGTGTTCGCGTGGATTTTCCCTGGTTTCCTCCCACCATCTAAAGACATACACTATAAGTAAATTGACTACTCCAAAATAGAATCTAAGACAACTCTTAGCCAGATATATCTCAGCACGTTCACAAGCAGAGGAGTTCTCGAGACCTACCTGAGCTCAAACTCTCCAAAGGGAGGGAGCCCCGGCCTCGAGGATATTCCGAGCTCAGGGCTCTCTCCCAGGACAGCATGCCAAATACGCTTTATTATTAATCATCAGCTAAGTGTGAACTCTTAAACGAGTTTTCTCTTTGTTGAACACACACAGATTTTGAAAAATGTTGGCAACTGGTATTCATTGGCATTCACAGTATAAAAAAATATACAATAAAAGTCAATGACTACTATTAACACTCTTCAAAATATCTTCCACTATGTTCAACAGAAGAGAGTAAATCAAACAAGTTTGGACCAACTGGATGATCGAATGTTCATTTTTGGGTCCCCCATTCCCTAAATAGTAATAGTAATAATAATAATAGACTGCAGTTGTCCCTCCCCAAATGACTGAATGGGGTATATGCAGATGCATATAGCCCAATGTACTCTGGATACAATTAACCACCTGAAAGTGAACTGACAACTGAATTTAGCTCCAGTGTGCACATGGCACAGTCAAGCAAGTAGTTATTTAGCAGACAAATAATCGAAAGTGACCTTTATTTCAGACAAAGTCCTCCCTCGAGGGCACAGTGGCGTCACCAGATCCTGCAACCTGTCTAAATCCACCATAGCAATCATATGCTTTATCCGTGGCTTAAAGCAGTGTAGTATGTAGCATGTGCACATACGTGTGTTTGTGTGGGCGTGTGTGCTACAGATTCGGCATCATGAGCTCAATCCCCTCAGAGCCTCGCCACTGTAGATGACAAACTCACAGGTTGTCATGGTTACCACAACACAGATGCCCCAGTTACGTCCAGTGCCATGAAGAGTGGCACATTCTCCATCACGGCAGAAACACGCATCTTTCACTAGCTCAGTGCTAATGTTGCATAAATGCTTTGATGCATATCTGACTCTTAAGAAGTGTGAAGTATTGCCTTCTAGAATATTTCAACAGCTTCTGATGGTCTGGATAAATGCTAATAATTAACAATTTTCACAGACCGAATGTCAGCAGTAACATATCTGACATTCAGGATGATGTGAACTCAGAAATGAAGTTACAAAACCTGTCACTTGGGAGGTACCTTTGGAAAAAAAAGGTAGACTTTTGCACATTACAGGGTCACGTGTACCTTAAAGGTCCCATGAAATAAAAATAAACTACATTTTAGATGTTAGTTTCAGTCTGTTAGTTTTAAGGACATCTATATGCTGGTGTGCTCCAAGACAATGGTAAAAGTCACGTTTAGGAGATATAAAACCGACACAAGTGAAGTTTATTTACAAATTAATTATAAAAAGTATCTTAGTCACCTTAGCCATCTTTGTCTTGAAGAATCTCCCTTCCACCCCTACCCTTCCCCTTTCCTTATCAGGGCAGCACAGAGGCCCAATGGTTAGCACCATTGCCTCACAGCAAGAATGTCACTGGCTCAGATCCTACCTGGCCAAGTCGGCATTTCTGTGTGGAGTTTGCATGTTCTCCCCGTGTTTGCTTGGGTTTTCCCCGTGCACTCTAGTTTCCTCCCACAGACCAAAAACACGTAACATAAGTAAATTGACAAACTAAATCGGCATCATAGATAAGCATAGAATTCAGCATACACTCTCCAGAGAAGTTCATAATCTACATTAGCCAAGTGCATACCTGTCAACATTGGGATGTGAAAATAAGGGAACATTCCCCCAACAACAATCCCCCCCCCTCCCCCCAAAAAAAAAAACAATAGATAAAAAAACCCACTTATTATGTATGTCCTTCAAGAGCTGTTTCAAAGTAAATAAACAGTTAAACAGTCAGTAATAATTTTTTTAGATTATTCTTTACAAATGAAAATTGTATAGTATACGTTAGCAAACAGTTTAGCTTATTAAAATTAGCTGTTATAAAGAAATAGGATCAAGTTATCAAATCTTATTCATCTTTTCCTCACTGTATAACTTACACATTATGAATAAAGAGCAGTGAATGAATCTCATTTATTTAGATTTTTTGTTTGATTACATTAAATAACAGAGGTGTCACTGTTATAAATAAAAGAAGTTTACATATATAGTTATAATGAAAGCATTCCATTGCTTTCCTAAAGTTTTGCTCATTTAGGAAAAAAATATTTGTGTTTGAAAAAAACCTCATCAAGATCGACATCTTTAGATGTTATTATTATTATTAATTATGTGTATATGTCTGTTCAAACACAAATACAAAACCCAGTATCCACTTTCACTCTGCCTCTAATCGAGTGTACAGAATCCGTTTGGGAAACCGCGTCTGTTTATCACTACGGACGCGTCAGCTGAAAGTCACGCACCACTTTATGGCTGTTTTGAGGATTGTATAGGAGGAGCGACGGCACCTGTAATGAAAAGGAAAGAGAATCCCGCCGCTTTTATGTTTATTTCAGAGTGTTTCATGCCTAAATAAACCGAAAGCACAGGCAGATTCCAATAGATTTAAGAGCAAGGGCGGCCCCTGGTGGTTCTGCGGTATGGGTTGCGTATAGGGAGGATCGGCTCTTTAATGTTCATTGACACCCGTCGGAGAACGGCTGAAAATACGGGAGAAATACGGGAAAATACATTTACGGGATGATAGCGGGATAGAACTGTAAAATACGGGAGAATGCCGGGAAAAACGGGAGGGTTGACAGGTATGGCCAAGTGAGGAGTTCTCGAGACCTACCTGAACTCAGACTTCCCTCCCGCCCTGCAACGCGGGGGAGCCCCGGGTTGGAGGATCCCACAAGCTCCGGGCTCTCTCCCAGGACAGCATGCCAAACGCACTTTATAATCAATTATCAGCAAGGGAGAACTCTTGAAACATGTAAAGCTTATAAAACATTTCTTTTCACATCACCTCATACTTCAGTTTCTCATCAAAGTTCGACCAATCAAATGCTCTCTAGTATCTGACATGCTCCCATTGCTTCAAGACGTTAGCTTTTCATTTGATGAGCCTGAGCTCAACCACTCTCACTGGCAGAGAGGTGATGAAACAAAACACTATAGGCTGCTTTTTAAAAAGCAGCGGGGCTACTCTACGCCCCACCCTTTCTTCATTTTTCAGTTGAAATTATGTCAAATATCGAATTAAAAGTGCACATTTCAAAGCACTTCATGGCACCTTTAAAGGTACATATTGATACCTAAATAGTACAAATGTGTACCTCATAGTACCATAAAGATATAAAAGTGTACCCTAAAGGTACAGAATTGTACATTTAAGGTTCCAATGCAATGTGCACATGTACAGTACAAAATTGACAAGTTTTGTAATATATATTTTTTATGTGAATTTGACTTTACACTCTTACAAATAAAGGTAACAAAGCTGTCGCTGTGTCACTGGGGCAGTACCATTTCGAAAGAAACCCTTTTGTACATAAAAAGATGCATTAGTTCCTAAAAGATCCATATTGGTACCTTAAAAGTATATAACAGTATCTTAAAAATATACATATTAGCACTTTAAAAGTACAAAAATCCATCCCACCATCCCAGTGATGGCTTTCATACCTTTATTTCTGAGATGTTAAAAGAGATTCTACAATAAACACCCGTTAATTGGATAATAGTAAGTTTCTTTACTATACTGTATATGATGAATAACTATAATAAATTTAACCTCACAATTACTGTAATTTTACAGTTAAATACTGTTACACTACCTATTTTCGGAAAAAATAAAATTTAAAAAGTAGGTTTTGGCATCCAGAGCTTTTTGAGTTTCTGAATTAACTTGAAGTTACCAGAATGATGTGCAAACAGATGGCCTGGATAAACGCTAATAATTCATATCTTTCACTGAATGATACTGTTAATATTGTGTTAATGTTTTGATCTATACCTTATTTTTATGATAAGTGTTATACCAGAATGAAGTGTTGAAAATTTAATACAGCTTTTTAGTTTGGATATACAACTCATTCCAGAATTGCAGGTACTTTTTAAGCATTTCCATGAATTTTCCTTAAATTGAATTTAATTTAAAAGCAAAACATATTTTACAGTAATCTGAATCCTTTATTAATGCAAAATGGCCAAATGTGATAGGGGACATTTGATTCTGTTACTAATTGTTGCTAATCTTACTGTTAAATTTTTTAAAACACTAACAAAGCTGACAATATTAGTTGACAATAACCTTAAACCAGACACCACTCGGCATATTATTATTTTTAAAGAGTAATATAGAAATTCACTAAAACATCACAATAACAGAGTTGACAAATAATTAAGCTATTAGCGTATGCTAAATATTTTGTACAAATTCATGTAAGAGAGTAATTAAATGCCTCAGTACCTTTCAGATTTTATCGCCAGAGGAAGTGACATCACATAGAGGAGGTCATTTCTATTTTTTTCAGAGCTTTACATATTATTTCTTTTTATTACCAATGCAACAGAGTTGACCAAAATGTAGATTATAGATGTTAGATGTTTCATGCAAATGTTTATTTAACATAAACACACAAAAAAGATGAAAATTAAACTTAATTATTTTATGTTAATTGAAGCTGAATGTATGAGAGGAGACAGTCAGATAGGTGCAGCGGGAGTCTTTAAGTTAATATTCACGAGACAAAATGTCCTTTAATAAACATACAAACAATTTTTAGAGATAACCTGATAGAATTTGTGTTATTTTTTTAAAGGGGTGGTCCACTATGATATCATATTTTAAACTTTAGTTGATGTGTAATGTAGCTGTGTGAACATAAACAACATCTCTGAATGTAATAAGCTCAAAGTTCAATGCAAAGGGAGACATTGGCATGTAAAGCGTTAGCTTAGCAAGCCTACAGCAAACGAATTTGGGGACTTAAAAAAATACATAGTTTAATTTTAATTACTTTAATATAACATAGTTTATATTAATTATATATAGAAAAAAGATATAGCAAGCATTTGACAAAGGAGAACTTCCAGAATCTCCCAGTTTAGTGCTGGATTTGGCTAAAAACTCCTCCAACCGACAAAGCTGTGGATTGTGAGCCACAATCTGTAAATATTTTTATTTGTTAAAATTGATCTATTACACGCACAGTTTCTAGCGCTAACGGTATGTTGCAGCGAGGATGTAAACAAGGATGTAAACAACAGGAATTGCTGTTTGGCATACCTAACAATTTAGCTACAAATTCATATTTATCAGTCAAACCGCTGTAAACACCCACAATCTTCAGCAGAACGTGCAGTGTCTCTCTATGCGGAGGCTTTATGTGCGTTTCATATTACGTTTCTGTGCATTTCATATTACGTTTCATATTACTTACACATGCTTATTCCGAATATATGTGAAAGACACTTGTCAGAATTTAGAGAGCAGGAGTGAGGCTCAGCTGTGTGCTCTTTATTTTCTGTCTGATTCAGGCAGCTAACACTGCTAACAGCTGCTCTGACTGGACTGTTTGCACAGCACAAAAGCGTGTGCTTGTAGGGGTGTGACATGGAGCCAATCCCCGAATCACAGGACATTATGTTAGCTGACCAATCAGAGCCTCTTGAGGGTGGGCCTTTCAGAGCCACTAGGAAATATTACCGTTGTTTTCATGTTAGCAGAGTAGCTGTATATAATCAAAGTAAGATATATGATATATATATATATATATATATATGAAATAACGTGATTTTCTACAAATGAAGCATGATCACACATTGCTTTGCATCTTATAAACACAACCAAGTTTTAAAAATACACTGTGGACCACGACTTTAAAAAAATCATTGGTTTATCTTGAAGATGCAAAATGTACCCACAATTCTAGAATCACCCAAATGCAACATCACATTTGTCAGACACAAAACTTTACTGATGCATTTTCAGCCAAGCTCTTTGATCACGGAGAGCCAATCAGAAAGCCTTACTGAATAGCTGTGTCAGGGGAAGAAATGAATGGAGGTCTTGCTTATTTCATGAGAGAAAGCAATATATGAAGGACACTGAGAGAAGGTCTGTGCACTGAATTTGGGGTTTCAAGTGCTTCTGTCCTGTCTGTGAAATGCAGCGGGTCTCTCTGCAGACTGTAAATCTTTAATAATGTTGTTTCCTCTAGCGCCATACCTCTCACATCAGACCTTCAAATCTCATCAAAAGGCCACACGAAGAGCTTCATTTTTTACCAGCTAAATGCTAGCGCAACATATTTCGCTTTAAATGTGTTTGGGCTCATCTATAAGACGGTTACCTTACGATTTGTCAGTTCCAGTTAGCGTTGAGAGTTAGCTGGCATTTTGATTTCCAGCGGTGACGGTTCACTGCTTCTCCTCAGCACAAACTCACATCAGAGCGAATATATGTTTTTCTGCACAAATTTGAAATCAATTGATACAGCGACGTGATTTTCTAAAGAATTCTGTTGGCTATCCAACATGTTCAGCGTCAAAGCTTGGTTGCCATGGTGATAAGCACAGAAACCAAATCAGGGTCCTTGGAAGATGAGTGTTTTGTGTGTGTGTGTACATCTCTGAAAGTGCAGATACAGAGCATAAGTAAGTAACCATTTGCTCTGGCCAGATCATTCACTGGTACTGCAGGTCTTCTAAGTTAAAGTATGACTCAAGCTGCAAACTTCATATGTGGAATCGATTTATAGTAAAATATGAATGAAAACAATGATTGAATTTACTTTTATGGTATATGTGTACTTAACATGTAGCTACAGTGTACTTAAAAGTGCTGTAAGTAAGTTTTTGACTCTTCTAAAGCATAAAAATACCATAATGTGTTTGTAGATATTTAAGAAACATGCCAAGTGAACATTGTTTATCTGAAAAACAATGCTGAAGTCAGTTATTCTGCTTTGAGTTACGTGCAGGAACGCTGTATTTGTTTTGGCTTTTTTAGCTGCCCAGTGCCAGTTTAGCCGATTATATTTCAGCACTTCGGGTTGCTTTGTTGGAAAAAAGCACATTTTATTCATTCGTTCAGAAATGCTCTCAAATCGTGTGCCTGTGACCGAAATGCGACCTGCGGTGGACAGTTGCAGGCCCCGTTTACACTAATGCGTTTTCGTTTTAAAACGCATAAGTTTTTCTACGGTTACGCCATCCGTCCACACTACGTTGGAGTTTTCGAGCCCCGAAAACGGAGCGTTTTGGAAACGCTGGAGAGGCCGTTTTCATTCTAAAACGCTGCTGCTCCATCTCAGTGTGGATGGGGGAAACAGAGGCGTGGCTGCTGAGATTCGCTACTGAGATTGGCTTTTGGGTCATTGCGTAACCTGTCCCTTATTCGTCAAGCGCTCATGACTATAATGCCACCGGAAGACGGCAGACCAGCCTTCACTGTAAACAACATGGACAGAAATGAGAGCGCTGTTTGCACTATTTTCCATTTTAGGCGCCATTGTGCAGTTAAACTCTGCCTTTTTTACTACAACAGCTGCATATATTTGCAAGAGGCAAGCTACTGTTCGAGCACTCGCTAATCGCTTGCGTTTCACGCGGCGTAAGCCCTATTTAGACACATGCTTCCTGTTTCCTGCTTCCTGAATGGTCACGTGATATACATTTCTGGTGGAGTAGTGTGTATAGAGATATGTTCATAAACGCTGGGTGAAACGCTAGTGTGGACGCGGATTGTTTTCATGCTAAAACGCCGTTTTAAAACTAAAACGCACTAGTGTAAACGGGGCCGCAGACTTCGAAATGAGACGCAGATTCAGAGTTCAGGCCTGTAGCCAGCCAGATAAAAGGGGTGCTTCTTCTTTTTTTCTTTTTTTTTTCCAAAAAGCAAACCTTTTTTGCAGTTATTCACCTCATTTTCTATTTAATTATGAGCTTTAAGTACTGCATTTTAGAGACATTTTAAACACTATTTTTAGATGAATTAGCTTGTGGGATGGTCATCATAGCCACACTTTATGGTATACCAAAAAAAATCCTACAGATTTATAACAAGGAAATGTGAAATAATACTTAT
>CAIGQQ010028741.1:232277-275983 GCA_903798035.1 Danio albolineatus | reverse complement strand
CACACACACACACACACACACACACACACACACACACACACACACAGAGATAAACACAATTTTGTTCGATATTTTCATGTTTCTGACATTTATTGAACCACATGTAGTGTAGTTTGGAATTGACTAAACTTAAAACTTTTATTCCCTTCATCTTGCAGGCATATTTCAGAAGCTCTGTGAGAACGGGAAGATCAGTCTTGATGAGAGTGAGGTAATTCTGATATGAACATTTTATTAATGGTTTCTTTTTTGTTGTTGTTGTTTCTGTTCAGACAACATATTTCTGTTTATTTGTGTTGTAGTGGATTGGACTCACCATGTACTCATGAAGAAATGTCTGATAGCCAGGAGGTTTGTCAACAAATGCAAGAAGCAGTGTTAAAGAGTGATGTTTTCAGCAATCTAAACCTTCTATTGTTCCATTTCATATTTTATTACTGAACTGATTAAAATCAAAGTTGTATTGGTTGTAAACTCTTCATTTTTTGCACTTTAACCTCTCTAAGGTCTTGTTTACACTGTCGGTTCTTGATACCCAATTCCCATTTGTTGCCAATATGTGCATTTACACGTTGTTAATTGTGACCCAAACCCGATTCTTGTGTTTGTACCAAGTGTGCCGCACGCCTGCTTTCGAGTGAAGGTCTCGGCCGTTAGATCGCCTCCTGGGGCTGGCTGCAGTACAAGTTTTTAGCCCGCCTCCTCCGTGTTAATGAACGAGACTTGAGCCCAAATAAAAAAAATAATTACACTTGAAATCAAAGTATCCTAAAAGATGGTCTTGGTCATTTTAGGCAGTTTTGATCATGCTGATATAGGTGCAGATCTTCATTTTTGCAAACAGTATGTTTTTCACCAGCAATTTGATGCTAAAAAAGCGGGGCGTGTCGTCATGATTGATAGTTGTGATCGACAGTTTTCCTGAGGCGACGGTCGGAGCTTCGGGAGCAGACTGAAGCAGGATTTAAGATATAGCGAACTAATAATAATCGATTACTGTGTTATTTCACAGCGAAAAAATGAGTTGTTCAGCAATAAACTGTACTAACCGGCCTTCAGGATCTGATGGATCACTGAGTTTTTTTCGGTAAGTTTAATGTGGACTAAGTTAAAGGTAATGTTAGGCTAATATGTATTAACGTTAGCTAAGATAACGCCTAGCATTATACATGACAGTGGTCTGTATCTGCAAGCTACTAATTATTTTTATGGGTATAAAATTATAATTAGGGCGACAAAACTGAACTTATCCTGCTCTGATTAATTATAGAGCACTGTAAACCGCAGTCTCGTGTAACGGTAACGTTAGTTGAGCTTGATTTAAAATGGCAGGACCATTTCTGATATTTAACGTTAGTGGCGTGTTAATTTTATTATTATAACGTTGTGTAATTATTACAATCATTTATTTATACTTACGTTTGGCCTGTGACGACTGCTGATGTCATTTCTGTTTCTAAATTGAAGATAAAAATATTAAAAATAAAGCAAAGGTTAATTTAAGTATATAATTCTCTGAGAAAAATGTTGCTCGTTATAAACTATGATGCTAACTTCGTTAAAACAACACAGTATAGACTATTTACATTATAAATAATTAAAGAAAAACATAAGTCACTGCTGTTTAATAAAATATAAATATCCTTGTGTGTTTTTAAATTTTTGTTGTTATCTGTATTGTATTTACCGTTGAAGATCTGTAAAAATATAAAAAAAATAAAGTCCAGACAGCGAACTTCCGGAGCGCAGTTGATTGACGTGGGAAAGTTTGGGCGGGAGCAAGTTTGAAATCGCAACTCCGCCTCGCTCCGCTTGCTCCGCCTCTGGTTCCACGGGAATGTCCTTCTGCGCATGCCCTGGCTCCAATTTCAGCAGTCTTTTGCGACAGTTTGTGGCCGTCACGAGACGATTTTTCCTTCACAGCGTTTAATGGAAAATGGCGCTGTCGCGTCGTCCATATTTTATACAGTCATTGGTTTGTACTTGTCATACAATTTACGGCATCGCGCATGCGCAAAGGCGAGTTCCAGCATCCGCGCCACACTAGCCATGATGAAAGAAACTATCTTGCTTTTAGCTCTGCGAAATATGAGAAGTTCACCCAACTTTAAAATGATTTTGAGGTGGAGGAGAAGGGGAAAGAGCCGTCATCGCAGCTTGTACCTATGGTTTACAGTATATATGGTGTCCTCCACCATTCAGAGGAATTTGTGGGCACGAGAGAGATCTCCGGTTCAGAATGTTTCTTGGTGTAATGCTCGGTTTGTCACCCGAAATGTTATCAATATGGTCGTAAAAAGGGAATGTAACTCGCCCGTGACCACTTTTATTGTTGTCGTCTTTCACTTCCTTGTACTTCGATTTCAGTGACTTTATTATTCGCTGACACGGTAGCCAGGAACATTCGTAGCCCTGCTCAGCCATTGCAGCCAGTGAAGTGAAGTGCTGTGAATGCTTCTTTTATTTAGATTGTGTCATTTGTTGTTTGATTAAAGTTAAAGAGCCCATATTATGGGTTTTTGAAAATGAGCTCGCATGTAGTGTGTACCACAGCTCGAAGTACAGTGAAATGTCCAGCTAAGGCTTAAATCTGAAAGTGCACAGTGTTTAAAACTATTGATTCATCTATAAAAGAGTCGACTCATCGTTCTTCAAATGAATCGTTGTTATAACGAGTCTTTAGCCGTTTCGGCATGACGTGAACACGAAACATAAGCCCCGCCCACTAGCTGCGCGCAGACCCCGGGAAAGTTGAAACTTCCCAGCCCCGCCCACAGACAGGAAGAGAAAGTGGAAGATGACAAGCACTGTATCACATTCAGGTTAAATCATGTTACGTCGTGGACGCAGTGCTCTGAAATGTGAGGGGAAAGTTGTGCTCTTTTCCCTTCCTAAAGATAAAGCTGTGAGAGTCAGTGCGTGAGGCATTTTTGCAAAAATAAACCTCAGCATTAGCCCAGCTTTGTGCTGTGTTTCCTCTGAGGAGTGCTTCTAAAATCTACACTATTACAACGGGGGATTCGCCGTTAACGAAAGGAGCATGGGGAGCACCGGGACGTTTCCCAGTGGCCTGACGGCTGATCTGCCCTGCCACCGTGAATCTACCGTGCACCCTCTATCGAACCTCTCCTTCTTCCCCCATTTCAACGTAAGTGTGATTAAAACTGTTGCCTCGCTGTTTTCTCTAGCTTGCAAATTATGTATTTAATTGTGTTTTGAAAACGCGACGCGTGTCGCTTTGTTTACGGATTAAAATGCGTTTGTGAGCTCATATCCCTTTGCTGTTTGTCGTTGCTATGGCCACCATGGGCTGTTCCTACTCACGCAAAGCGGTCATGCGTCGTAATGGGTCAGCTTTTGCTGCTGTGTGCATTAATACTGAATGTCTGTCGCTGTTTTTAGTTATGGTTAACAATAGAGTAATATGCTGGGAGATTGGGGAGGTTGAGTTCGGGAGTGAGCTGTCTTTACTCCTGTAAAGCGTGTTTCGGGCGATGCGATCGGACCAATGTTGGCGACCCGGGGGTTTCACAGACCGTACCAAAACGCTAAGGACTTGGGGGGGTGGTTTTCCGGGAGAAATAACAAATTGGGAGGGTGTCGTTAGATGGGTCTGAAATACGGGCTACTCCTGGGAAAAACGGGAGTGTTGGCAGGTATGCTCACGTATTCACTATGCCGTGATGGGCATTCTCTCGCGCTGAGCGCTGTCGACCAATCGCAACAGACTGGGTCATCAACTCATCGGTCCAATCAGCGCAGTTTAGCATCGCGCTAAGGAGTTGTTTGGGAACAAATGAATCGCTGAACGATTCATATGGGAGTCCCCAAAACCAAAATATGATTGATTTTGGTATTTTTTGATGTAGTCTGGGCTCTTTAAATAACTGAAGTGTCGCTTTACGAGGTTCATACACATATTTACAAGACTTTCAAGTAAGTTTTCATGACCTAATGTTTCATGTAATGTGTATACAGTACGTGGTAAATAAGACAAACAATGCATGTTCAAAGTTATTACAGCATATCATAAAACATGCAACATTCATTCATTCATTCATTCTTTTTCTTTTCGGCTTAGTCCCTTTATTAATCCGGGGTCGCCACAGCGGAATGAACCGCTTACTTATCCAGCATTTGTTTTACGCAGCGGATGCCCTTCCAGCCACAACCCATCTCTGGGAAACACATCCATACATTCTCATTCACACACATACACTATGGACAATTTAGCTTACCCAATTCACCTGTACCGCATGTCTTTGGACTGTGGGGGAAACCAGAGCACCCGGAGGAAACCCACGCAACCACGGGGAGAACATGCAAACTCCACACAGAAATGCCAACTGACCCAGCCGGGGATCGAACCAGCGACCTTCTTGCTGTGAGGCGAACGTGCTACTCACTACGCCACCGTGGCGCCCTGTGTATGAAATGTGCTATATAAATAAACTTGCCTTGCCTTACAATGCCTCTGTGACCATGCCCCTTCGTCCATGGAGGGTTTAAGACATCATTTACCCGAATTAATTTTTTTGTAGTCCCCAAACTTCATTCGCTGTAGGCTTTGCTAAGCTAACTCTGTAAAAGCCAATGTCTCTCTTTGCACTGAACTTTGAGCGTATTACATTCAGAGATGTTGTTTATGTTCACACAGCTACACTACACATCAACTAAAGTTTCAAATGTGGTATCTTAGTGGACCACCGCTTTAAAATATTAACCACACATAAATCTACCTGTGTAGTTCATGAAGCCACCAGCTGTAGTCCCAGCCCATTTGCCAATACCGTGTTGTGATTTCCAAAGACATCCAGAAGATATGTCTAAAAAATCAGGAGAGAGACAGCAGATATCCAGACCCCTAAAGATTTTGGGGAAATCTTCCATTGACATCCTACAATACAAATAAGGAAGCCAGAGAAAATCATAGTCATTGTGATTCCAGCTTTGTAAATTTAGAGCCATCACAATGCTCACCAGAATTCCCCATTGTCCAACTTTTCATGGCACGTCTTGTTGTCCTCCTCACTGACAGTTTCCCACAAAGGTGATCTTAACGAATCAGATATAATGTAACACAATGTGAACAAGAAGAAAATTTCTGAAGCTATTGCTAAACAGTGTTGGGAGTAATGCGTTACAAAAGTAATGTATTACAGTAATGTATTACTTTTTCCTGTAACGCAGAAGTCTAAGGCATTACTAATGCATTTTCAGTAATATTTGTTCAGTAACGCTTGCATTACAACAAACTTTTCGCCCGCAAGACATTAACAAATAAAATGCCGCAAGTAATTGTGTGTTGTCATTAATCTCCCTCTGGCTATTGGAAGTTTTTACTTTGAATGCGGAATGATTTCAGCCTCTGAGCTCGAGGTCCAAGGCTATTGGCTCAGCCTGGTTTGCAGTAACGTTAAGGCCCCATTTACACTAGTGCGTTTTCGTTTTAAGATGCATGAGTTTTGCTACGATTACACTATCCGTTCACACTACGCCGGAGTTTTTGAGCCGCGAAAACGGAGCATCTTGGAAACGCTGGAGAGGCCGTTTTTATTCTAAAACGCTGCTGCTCAGTCTCAGTGTGGATGGGGGAAAACGGAGACATTTGGAAACGGAGGCGTGGCTGCTGGACACAGAAATGGGAGCGTTGGTAGAACCAATGTCCGTTTTAGGCGCTATTGTGCAGTTAAACTTACAGTTAAGCCTTTTTTACTACAACAGCTGCATATATTTGCAAGAGGCAAGCTACTGTTCCAGCACTCGCTAATCACTCGCGTTTCCAGCCGCTTAATACTTGAACGCGCATGCCCAGAGTGCGCGAATGGTCACGTGATATACATTTCGCTGGAGTAGTGTGGAGGGACATCTGTTCAGAAACGCTGGGTGATCGTTTTCGGATCGTTTTATGAACTATGTAAAGAACTATGGTTAAGAATGAAACTGAAATGCCTGGTTTTAGACCACAATAATTCATCAGTATGATGTAGGGCCTCCTTTTGTGGCCAGTTCATCTGGGAATAGTAGAGAAGTCCTGCACAGTGGTAAGAGTGATTTTAAGCCATTCTGCTTGCAGAATAGTGGCCAGGTCACTACGTGATGCTGGTGGAGGAAAATGTTTCCTGATTCGTTTTCACTTCACTTTCATGTTCACCAAACCACTCTGTCGCCAGTCTTGCTGTGTGTATTGGTGTATTATCCTGATACACGGCACCACTTTATGTTACAATGTTTGAACCACAGGGTGCACATGGTCCTATAAAATGGTTCTGGTGTCCTTGGCAGTGACGCAATCATCTGGCACAAATATTGGGCTTAGGGAATGCCAAGATATTGCAACCCAAACCATCACTAATCCACCTCCGTTCCTCACTCTGGGCAGGCAACAGTCTGGGTGGCACACTTCTTTGGGGCTTTTCCACACCATAACTCTCCCTGATGTGGGAAAAACAGTGAAGTTGTACTCATCAGAAAACAAGTTTCATGTTTCACATTGTACACAGCCCAAGGTTTTCACTGTTGGTACCATTGAAACCCAATGGCACGATTGACTAAAGGTTTGGTTCAGCGTTGCCAACAAACTATTGTGGGAGAACCTCAAAATTATCAGATTGGAGGACAATTATCATACAAACGGAGAATAAACAGCTATTATCTGGAAAAATAGAGTCTTAGCACAGTGTGCAATTGACCACAATACGTAAAAAAAACTAGGCATACCTTAGTGGAAAGGTTAAAACTCCACTTCCGAGTCACTGTCATCGGATACCTGCATGTTGCAGATGTTGAGGGATTCATTTTGCAGTACTAATTGCATGCCATCACGGACCGCAACATAGTGCTGGTTTGCTTGAAAGCAGTGCACCCTCCCGACTTTTTAACACACTCTAAGGTGTGCACGAGCCCATTCAGAGTATCTGTAATGAGGCGATTTCGTGGGTTTTCGTGGACACACGTTCACATGATGCATTTGAATGGGGAAAAACAAGAACATCAAGGGCAAACTTTCATAACTCACTGAACATCGCTGCACCCCCGAAATCCTTTAATGTTGAAATATGATGCCAGAATTCATCAACATATGACTGGACAATATCATTGTGCATATAGTGTAGGCCTATGTTTCAGGCCTTGAAGTGTATATAAATGAAGATGTTTTAGACTGCCATAAAATGTTATGAATTTATGGAACAAAACAGGCTTGGGAACTGCTGATTAAGGGAAATAAGTACCCCAAAAATAAAAGTGGTGGGTCAAAGTCAAGATGAGCTCTCCTGTCTTTTTCATAACCCTAAATGGAGAATCGGCAAGCTGCAAAGCGTCCAGCTTCAGCAATGATGATGTGTGAAGACCACTGGCATATAGTACACATTGTAGACAGCTCTGTGAGGAACTGCTGGTCCCAAGCTATTACCCTGCTGACCATGACAGAAAACAACAGTTGATCTTTGTAAACAGTAAATGCCATTACTCTGCAGTATCACATACCCACTGCTATACACAAATGTCCTGACACTCTCTTCTCTATTCAGCAGGCAGGTGATTTAAAAACTCAGAGGCACTCTTGCTGGTCTTGGCATTGCATGCAAGTTGAGAAGTGAAAATGAGGTGCACACGTGGCCAGGTTCAGTCCCGGAGAGCCACAATTGCACTCCAGCTAGTCAAACACACTCTGACAAGTTAGTTACCATATGCTACTCTATGTCAAGGCTACAATCTGTGAGAACCAAGTGTGTGTGTGTTTTAACGAAAAGCCTAGTAGATGTCCAAACAGGCATCTTGGCTAAACAAGGCTAAATTCAGAGCAAATCTAATAGATATAACAATAGTCTAAAACATAAACTAGACATCTGATAGACAGGAATAAATGAATACACAAGTGAAATCTGTATCATCTGTTGATCTTTTATCCAAAATGTCTGTGGTTGGATGTCTATTAGACACAAATAGCCTGGTAGGAAGGGTATATTTTTGTTGGTGATCCTGAAACTTACCTGACCAACAGCTACTTCCACTTAGAATCGCTTGAGAAGAGTAAGACTGTGTTGGTCCCCAATAATATCCAGCTGCAGGCCCGCAGAACCACACGTTTCAGGCACACACAATCTAGGCAATGCATATATGGTTACGACGGATGTTAATGCTATTAACGTCTTCTCGGACATCGGCATCAATATATTTATTGTCAATAAATATTGTACACAATAAACAATAGTGATCTCTGTTTCACAAATATTGTGATTGAGATGGGTGAATGGGAGCGTTGTTTCCGATTGCCATTCAATATAATAGACTGAACAGTTTTCTATCAGTCATCATAGATGATCAGTCATTACTCATTATCTGACAGTCACTAAAGCAGATACTCGTTTGCTGGCCTTGCTGAACGATCTAAATTGGACATGTTTCATTTATATAATGGATTAATTTATAATGTAGGAAATAATAGCAAGTCAATATGTATAGGCAACAATAAATCCTTATATGTAATTAAAATCTATAAAAACACTATATTTTACTCAAACGAATGAATAGTATTTATTTGCTTAATTTTCTAATAACTTTTTTATTAATGATTTCCCACATTAAATACTAGTAACTTTCACCTCGTCAATACCGGCGTGCCACAGGGTTCAGTTCTGGTTCCTCTGCTATTCATCATCTACCTTCTCCCATTTGGTTATATTTTCCACAAACACCAAATCCATTTTCAATGCTACACAGATGACACCCAGCTCTACCTATCAACTGAACCCATCCTTAAACTCCCACCTTCATCCCTTACCAACTGCTTTGCAGACATCAAATCCTGTTTTACGTCAAACTTCCTGAAATTAAATGACAATAAATCTGAACTTCTTCTCATAGGTGCACGATCCACTTCAAACAATCACATAACTTTTCTATTCCCACAGATGATTCTGTCATTACCGCCTCCATTCAGGTTAAGAGCCTGCAGTAAACCAGAAGAGCTAATCCAGCAACGTTGATACAGACTGAACGTCTTGAAGAAGCCATAAAAACTAGCCTGCAACAGGAAACTCTGATATAGCTACGTTTACTTCTTATACAACCTCTGGGTTAGGTAAGTTTCAGAATCACCTGTAATAGATGGATACTTCTCTGCTGTTTTCTAAAACATACAATAGATTAATGCTTATTTCATCATCTTGAAATCCAAAGTAAATAATAATAAAAAAAATAATGCATTTTATTTAAACAAGCCTTTCTTGACACTCACACAGCAAAAATTCCAGTGTTAAATATACAGTGTGATTTTATTTGGTCAAAACCGGAGTACATTTTAATCCACGAGTGTGAAACAGCGTATATTTAAGAGTTTTTTTTTCAGTGTTAAACTTTTAACCCAATATGCAGTGTATTTCCCACTAGTGATGGAAAGTCAAGCGGCGATCAAATCAGTATGTTTTACTTAAACTTGAAACATGTCTTGTTGCATTTTAAAATGCAACGAGTTTAATGTACTGACATTATTTATGAAAAGATTAATGAGCATTTAATAAATTAAAACTATTTTCAACATATTTGATCACTGTTATCTGTCATACCAATTGATAATATAGGAAAAAAGGTAATATATTAACACTTTGAAAGGTAACACACACACTCCAGTTCGATGTAAGAATAAACTCTTACTGTGTTAAAATGAACACTAATGTACAAATGTCACACTTTAGAAAGTGTTAATTTAACTCCAAAATGGAGGGAGTCATATGTACACCCAAGGAGTGTTAAGTTAAACCCAAACTGAGTTAAATGTACATTGAGTTTTTTGCTGTGTGGGCGTCATCTTTGACAGCACACTTTCATTCACTGCACATGTTAATAATGTCACTCGGTCTGCTTATTTCCACCTTCAAAATCGTTTACGTCCTTCCCTCACACCTCATTCAACTGCTTGTTCATGGTTTAGTTTAGTCAAATTCTTGTTCATAGTTTAGTCACATCCCTTTTAGACTACTGTAATTGCCTTCTGTTTGGCCTCCCTGATAAAAATCGTCATAAATTACAACTGGTACAAAACGCCGCAGGCCGTGTTATCACAAAACCCCCCTCTATCTGTCACATCACACCCATTCTACAACAGCTTCACTTTTTTTTTATTTTTTAGAATTAATTATAAAATACTTCTTCTCACTTTTAAAGCCATCCAAAGTCTTGCTCCTCCATACCTTACTAGTCTTGTTCATATCGCTACACCTTCTTGAACACTCAGGTCTTCTTCTTCCATTCACCTCACTGTTCCCCCTATCTGCTTTGTCACCATGGGTCACCATAATCTTTTATATTGTGTTTTTATATGAACTGATTGTTCTTGCTGTCCTGTACGGTGACCTTGAGTGTCAAGAAAGGCTCCTTTAAATAAAATGCATTATTATGTTTTATTATTATTCATTCATTCATTTTCTTTTCGGCTTAGTCCCTTTATTAATCCGGGGTCGCCACAGCAGAATGAACCGCCAACTTATCCGGCATTTGTTTTACGCAGCGGATGCCCTTCCAGCCACAACCCATCTCTGGGAAACACATCCATACATTCTCATTCACACACATACACTACGGACAATTTAGCTTACCCAATTCACCTGTACCGCATGTCTTTGGACTGTGGGGGAAACCGGAGCACCCGGAGGAAACCCACGCAACCACGGGGAGAACATGCAAACTCCACACAGAAATGCCAACTGGCCCAGCCGGGGATCGAACCAGCGACCTTCTTGCTGTGAGGCGAACGTGCTAACCACTCGGCCACCGTGGCGCCCTGTTTTATTATTATTTAATTTATATTTCAAGATGATGAAATAAGCATTCATCTACTGTATGTTGTAGAAAACAGCAGAGAAGGATCCATCTACTACAGGTGATTCTGAAACTTACCTAACCCAGAGGTTGTATAAGTAAGAAGTAAACATGTAGCTATATCAGAGTTTCCTGTTGAAGGCTAGTTTTCATGACTTCTTCAAGACGTCCAGTCTGTATCAACGTTGCTGGATTAGCTCTTCTGGTTTACTACCACAGGGGAATCCAACTTACACAGCATTTAAAGCAGGTTGTGACGTGTGTCAGGATGGATGATCTGGCATGCACAGCATAACCTCAGGTCATTGTGCAAGAATCCAAAAGTTTGAGTCAAAGTACATTCTGAAAAAATTAAAAGTTAATGGGTGTTTGTACAATATACTCGATTGGTGGAACGCTTTATTTCAAAATGGAAATGATGTAATTATACACAAGCCTGTATAAATAAGTGCGCACTGCCATCTAGTGGCATTAAAACCACTAAATATGGTACACGAATCATCAAAGGCAATCAACTTTTATTTGTTTTTATTATTATTAGAAATTTTCGCAGACATTCATTTGAAAATACACTTTTTTTAAACATACACTTGAAACTTACATTCTAACAATTAGACATTTGAAAATAAAATAATAATAATAATAAAAAAAAAACAACCAACAACAGTAATAAAAATAATTAAATAAATAGTAATAATTAAACAAAAAATAAAAACAAACATGCATTCCCCCAACCACCCACCCACCAGAGCTATCCAACAATATACGTAGGTACTACAGGCATAGTAAACATATTATTCACAAATTTGTAAAAACGAAATAAAAGGGGACCACATTTTTTCAAATAACAAAACCTTGTCTATTAGGGTAAATCTGATTTTTTCCAGGTGTAATGTACCGGTTAACTCTGTCAGCCATAATTTAAGAGTTGAAACTTCTTTTTTTTTCAGGGAATCAACTTTTAATCAAACAACTAACAAACAGCAGTCACAATCCCGTTTGCTCAACATGAAAATGTAGGTAGGCATGTGTTTCAAAGACAAGCTAACGCTGTGGTACATGTAAGAGTATCTCTTGAGAAGAACATGAAACATTACATGCACATTTTTGCACATTCACAAAATAGTCCGTTAATTATCACTCTTCAAATGAGGTGGTGTACAGGCTATCACAAAGTTACAGCAACACCCAAAGTTAAAACCTGATTTCCTTGACCTTGAACTAGGAAGAAGTATTTTTCTAATTGATTATAATGCCTTTATGTAAAAAATGAGCATGAAAACCAATAACCTTACAATGTATAACCTTAAATAATGTTTCATCTGTTATTTATTTATTTATTTATTCATTTAAAACGTAATCTGCATAATAGAACACACAATCTGTATTTTTTCTAATATAAGCACTAACCCCTGATAACTCATTTTGATGAATTCATCTGCATTCATTTATATATATTTATATATATATATATATATATATTCATTAATGCATTCATTTTCTTTTCGGCTTATTCCCTTTATTAACCCTTTATTAATCTGGCGTTGCCACAGCAGAATGAACCACCAACTGGTGGTTTATGCAGCGGATGCCCTTCCAGCTGCAACCCATCTCTGGGAAACCCACATACACTCTTGCACACACTCACATACACTATGGCCAACTTAGTTTATTCTATTAACCTGTACCGTATGTCTTTGAACTGTGGGGGAAACCCACGCAAACACAGGGAGAACACAGAAATGCCAACATCCGAGGCTCGAACCAGCGACCTTGCTGTGAGGCGATTGTGCTACCCACTGCGCCTATAATTATTCATTCTTTCATTTATTTTCCTTTCGGCTTAGTTCATTCCACAGCGGAATGAACCGCTAACTTATCTAGCATATGTTTTACGCAGCCTTCCAGCCGGAGCCTCTGGGAAACATCCATACACACTCTTTCACACTCATACACTATGAACAGTTTAGCCAACCCAATTCACCTATACCACATGTTTTGGACTTGTGGGGAAACCACAGGGAGAACATGCAAACTCCACACAGAAATGCCATCTGTCCCGAACCTGCGGCCTTCTTGCTGTGAGGCGATCGTGCTACCCACTACGCCACCGTGGCACCATGCTGCCCTCTATATATAGGTCACCAACACCAACACCAACACTGTGTAATGATCTAGACATTGTACGGATAAGCTCTTTAAGAAAGAAGAGGGCTGAGAAGTGCAAATGTAAGCAAGTCTAAGAAAAAAGAGAGCTTTCTAATATAGTGATTTTGTATCTTCCCCTGTGAGTCCAGAGTCAAGGGTAAATAAACCATCGGCTTTATGAGAAAAAGAAAATAGACACACTGACAAAAGAGGCAAAAAAGTAGATGTCAAATTTAAGCTATCGAAAAGTCAAGGGGGAAGAGGCTAGTTTGTAAAAGAATTAATCAAAAATGACAGCAGAATGGGGTCAGGGAGGTTTAAGGGGAGATATCTGTACGTGATCCAAAATAAAGTTATAGAACGTAGGAAAGTGAAAATAGGAAATAGCAAGTTACAACATGTAGACTGAGGATTGGAAATTACATGCTAAAGAAAACGTTTTATAAGAAAACATCCTGCTAGCAATGCGATGAATATGCTGTATGAATTATTAAAGCCCCCTAGCAAAAAAAAAAGATCCCACTAGTGTGTTTTATTGGTTTTAACGTGTCACCAACAAGCAAAATAAAATGTAAGGATTATTTTCAAATAGGCTACCGTGGAGACTACATATTTTATAGCTACATATTTCTATTTAACCAATACAATTCCCATTGTGACCATTAAAACCAATACAAATCATATACACAGTACTGTATTTTATCAGCCTGGACAAATTTATGTCATACAAGAAATAAAGGCTTCATACTTACTTTGTACACAGACTGAAAGGACGAGTTTAACAAAGTTTTACTACAGGTGGCAGTAATGCACCAACATAGATGCCGTTCAACGCCAAAGAAGAGAAGGAGGAAACATGGCGCCTGACGAGGAGTCGGAGGATTATTTTGTCAGAGAAATAGAGAAAAATGACGGGTCTGTTTTGAGAATGTATCAGTGCAGTAAAGGAGACGTGGGCTGTGTCGTGTGGGACGCTGCTATTGTCCTGTCAAAATACCTCGAAACGGAACAGTTTTGCAGTGTTGGGTCCGGTGTGAGTATGTGGTCCTCCAAGAACATTATTGAACTGGGCGCAGGAACAGGACTCGTGGGTCTCGTGGCTGCATCTCTGGGGTGAGGTGGTTTGATTGTTTAAATCAAGACATTCAATCCAAATATATTTGAAATGTATTTGCTTTTTAAAACTAAGAAATGGTATATATTTTAAAAGTTGTAGGACCTGGTTAATTTCCCTAATATTATGCATAGTTATGGTACAGTTGTTACTCTTTTGTTGTAATTGTATCTGAATAATGTGTATCCATAGGGCAAATGTCACATTGACAGATCTGGAAGACCTGCAGCCTCTCCTTCAGCTGAACATTAAGAAGAACCAGCATCTCATCCGCACAGGCTCAGTCACAGCCAAGGTACTGAAATGGTTTGTACTAAATTTCATCCTACAGGATTTCTTTGGGAGGGCTTTTATGTAATTGAGTTAAAGTTGGATTTATATATGTATTATAGGACGGACGACGGAATCTACAGACATTTTTTTGCTATTTCTGCAGAGTATTTTGTTAAAAATCTGCAGATTAATGCGGAATGATTTTGGGAGTATCATAACTTAAACCTTAATATATGAAATAAAAAGTAATACCTTTTTAACAATCATTTAATGTTTACAATGCGAATCCAATTAGATCCATTTTATTTGGTAAACAAAGCAAGTCTCTTATATAAAATCTATTAAATGACTGAAAATATTACTTTACAAACTGTATTGTAAATAAATCATATGAATATTTTCATATTAGTCAGTATTATTACTGAAATTAATTTAAAAACTGATTAAATATACATTCACACACATTTACACCAGTAAATAAACAGAATCAATGACGGGCTAAAAATCTGCGGAATTCTGCGTGCGCAAATTCCGTGTGGCCCTACTTATGACTAACAACAATAGCACTATTAATTGACTGTGAACAATGTTATTTTTGTCATTGTCTATGTCATTTTGATAGTCATTGGCTGCTTAAATGATTTCACTATTTAGAATTTACAAAGAGTACTTTTCTGAAATTATATTATTAAGGGAGACCAAATGTGCGAATATAAAACCAACTGTACCTCAATTTTTATTTAGTGTTGATCAAAGCACACAAATCAAGCACACAAGTGAAAGTACAGATATCCTAATGCAGTTTTTCCCAATTGCTTACGCTGATTTTCTGAAAGCATGCCTCATATTGTCGGAACTCTAAAGATAAATCATAAAACACACGCACACATTGGGCAAAAGCCTTTAATTCTCCTGCAAAATGAAACTTTACATTCAAAACAATGTCATTTCTTCTGAAAATGGTATTTTGTTTTTTAAATAAGACACACAAACCATCACATGAATAGACATTTATTAGAAGCAGTGTGCTTAATGTAATTCTCCATTCATCATAATGACTTGCTGTAAGCCTTTTTTGTTCAGTGTTACACTTACTACAGACAGTACATAGGCCTACATAAGTGCATTGTGAAATATTTCAGAGTATTGTTTTTATACAAAATACACAGTACCATATATATTTTACTGTATTTAAACTGTATTTGTGCTTGTTTAGCAGAATTGGTTCGGGCAGTGGGTGCATCAGTTACATGTTGTAGTCATTGTGTCTGTAGTACAAGTAATTGTGTGTAAACTAAGAACTAGTTTAAAGAGCCCATATTATACATTGAAAAGGGTCATATTTTAGTTTTGGGGGTGTCCAACAGCAGGCTGATCTGATTGCAAGGTCAAAAAACACTTTCATTGTCTTATAATATGCATTTATTTTTACCTCATTATCCCAGCGACTCCTATATGAATCGTTCAGGGATTCATTTGTTCCAAAACCCCTCCTTCGCGCGATGCTAAACTGCGCTGATTGGACTGATGAACCAGTCTTTTGCGATTGGTCGACAGCGCTCAGCGTGAGAGAATGCCCACCACGGCTTATCAACATTGAAGTCATAGTGTGTGCGTGAGCTAATCTGCTAACACTCGCTTTTAACGGGAGTCGCCCGTATTTCAGACACCTCACCCCGAAAACTAACCCCCCGGTCTCCCAGCATATCACTCTAATTCTTAACCAGAAGTAAAAACAGCGACATACATTCAGTATTAATGCACACAGCGGCAAAAGCTGAACCATTATAAACAGCACCGCCGCACGTGTGTAGCAGAGCTCATGGTGTCCATAGCAACGACAAACAGCAGAGGAACACGCTCAAACGCATTTTAATCCGTAAACACAGCGGCACGCGTCGCGTTTACAACGTGCTTTTAGACGCGATATGAGAATACAAGTTAACCAGAGACACTACAAGCGGTTACAAGTTACAAAACACAGTTAAATGCATCATTTACAAGCTAGAGAAAACAATGAGGTGACTGTTTTAATCGCACTTACTCACACTTGCTGGATAGCAGGCCAGGAAATGTCCCGGTGCTCCTAATTCTCCGTTGTAAGCACTCCTCGGAGGGGGAACATCACATGGCTAGGGTTTAATGCAGAGATATTTCTGCAGAAACGACTAACTCTTCAAAGTCTCATCTCTGGGTTCTCTGCACACTTCCAATATCCAGCTAAGCACAGTGCTCTTCACTGTGTTGCCAGATGTTGCTGACTGATTTCAGCCCAAACCCTGTCCAAAGGGTTTTACCTGCAGAATCAAGTTGAAAACCGCCCGATCTGGCAACATTTCCTCACCGCTGTTGTTTGTGGGCAGGATTGGGGATTTCGAATCTGCGCGCGCATAAATGGGCGGGGCTTATGTTTCGTGTTCACGTAATGCCGAAACGGCTAAAGACTCGTTAGCACGGCGACTCGTTTGAGGAACTATGAGTCGACTCTTTTATAGATGAATCAATAGTTTTAAACCCTGTGCACTTTCAGATTTAAGCCTTAGCTGGACATTTCACTTCACTTAGAGCTGTGTGACACACTGCATACAAGCTCATTTTCAAAAACCCATAATAGGGGCTCTTTAAGAAAGACTAAGAACAACTAAGAAAAACTGTAAAAAAATGCTTTGTGAATTAAATTTTACTCGAGATTAAAAGTAAAACTGCTTATTGATTAATATTTATTTTGCAAGAAAACATAGTGAACTTCCGAAGTGCCTATGGAGGAAATAACAGAATGTACTATGTAAGCCGAATATCTAAAATAGACTAAAAATGTGGGTTGACAAATATTTGTAATATAAAAATGAAGATGTTAACATTATAAACACAAACATGCAGCTATACTAGTGTTTCAGTTGCGTGATGGAAAATGCATAGGTGTGCAAGTGTTTAGGTTTAACAAACTGTCATATTCACATTTAAACCATGTCAAATTTTGCCAGTCGATTTTCATATTTGAAAGCAAAACAAACACGATTGTATATTTTTAAAGGTTTTTTTTTTTTTTTTTTTGCTGTTGTCACTAAACATGCTCCTTTATTGCTTTTTGGCTGCTAGTGTGTCTTTGATCTGGTCAAGTGCTTTTCCATAGTAAACCATTAAGTTCGCAAACAATCCTAACCCAGTTATCGCTTTAATTGAAAATGCTTTTTTTAATTCAGTATTTGTTCACTTTTCCCGCCATCATTTGTGTGCCCTCAAACACTGAGGATCTCCTGTGTTTGGCTTATTTTGAGTCAGACATTTAGTTTAGTGGATTGCTAACTGGAGGTTTATTATGACCAGATCATTCAGCTCTGTGAGTTGCTATCTTCAAAATATATTTTATTTGTAAAATGCAGCATTATGAATAATACAGTATTTAAAAAGTTTTAAAAGAAAAGTAAAAGTTTCCTAAAATAAAAATACTCCAGTCTTATAACCAGTGTTGGGGGGTAACACATTAAAAGTAATGTGAGTTACGTAATAATATTACTTTTTTAAGTAACGAGTAAAGTAACGCATTACTTAAAAAAAGAGAGTAATATTTAAGTTACTTTTTTGAAAAGCAAGTTACTTTTTAGTTTAATTAATTAGCTTTTTAAAAAATTAAAAAATTGCCAAATTAAATTTTTAAAAAGTCACAATGAATCACGCAGTCAATGAGAGAATGAGTTCATTATTTTGAACCCATCGAAGAAAAGGAAAAGAGGATTATAGTCTCAATGGCCAGTAGTTTTACTAAAGACAACAAGCACAAAAGCTACAAAGACATTGCTTTAAACCTTCAGTAATCTGTATATATAGCATGTATAACTCTGGGGTCAGGAAGTTCTCATAACATTATCCTAAAATACTATTTTTGATGTTTTATCAAAGGTAAATGAAGGTGTAGGTTATACAAAGCATAGCTCCTCTGGTAAAAAAGGAAGAAGAAGAAAAAAAAAACAAGTTCTGAAAGAGATCAAGTGTCAGTAAAGTAAAGTATTGTATTGCATTACTTTCAAAAGTAACTTTCCCCAACACTTATAACTTATACGCTTATAACTTGCTTATAACTTACTACTTATTGCAAGTAGAATGATGAAACCTAATAAATAATTCTGAAGCTTTCCCATCAAATATAGATTTTTTCTGTCTGACTTTTTATTCACCTCTGTGCCATTTCAAGCCTGCGTGACTTTCTACAGAAGAATACAAACGAAAAAGAACATTAAAAGAAAAAAAAAATTCTGTGCTTTTAACCTTGCAGTAAAACTATTTAATGTAATGGAAATTAACTACAAAATATTTACAACATATTACTTGTATTTTGTTTTAAAGGGGGGGAAATGTTGAAGATTTTCTACCTCATCCTCATTATATTCTGATGGCTGACTGTATCTACTATGAACAGGTACTGTAACAATGAGCATCACTCAAAACAACATACGAAATAGTTAGCTGCAGAATACAGAATAATTATCAGTAACTAGATTTAGTAGACGATAAAGTGTTTAATATTTCACAGTCTGTGGAGCCACTTGTGGAGACTCTGAAACTCCTGGCTGGACTAGAAACATGTATCATCTGCTGCTACGAGCAACGCACTGTTGGTGTCAATCCTGAGATCGAGAAGAGGTTCTTTGAGGTAAGGAGACAATCTGAATGTTAATGCTACACTTAACCTAATCTTTAGCAGCAGGTTAAAGGGATAGTTCACCCAAAATTTACTCATCATTTACTGATCCTAAAGTGGTTCCAAACCTTTATAAGTTTCTTCTGTCGAACTCAAAAGAAGATGTTAGAAATCTGTAACCATTGACTTTCATAGTAGGAAAAGCAATCACTATGGAGGTCAGTGGTTACAGGTTTTCGGCATTTTAAAAATGATCGTCTTTTGTATTGTGCCAAAGCCATTTGTGACAAGTGGAAGATGATTAAATGACAGAATTTTCATTTATGGGTGAACTATGCCTTTAATGAGAGTGTGTTAGACCAGTCGGTCCTCAAGCTCCAACTAATACTATAAATAAGACTGTATACGAATTGACATTAACATTGTTATAATGTTTTATTCCATGCTCTGTTGAAATACTTGATTCTGATTGGCTGGAGGGTGTGCTATATTTCGTTGAAACGCACAGGTAGTTCCAGTTAGTTTTGATCACAGTTCGAAATAAATGCGCTTTTCCCAAACGTTTACAGTGACTATAGCAACTCGCATGTGCTGCGCATGAAACCGATGAGGGCTATTAATGGCGGACGGGAAATCGGCAAAATTAGGAAAATACTCATCAACTATGCCACAAAATCCAGTTTTAAGAGTTTTTCAAGCGAGAATATAGTTATTTTAAAGTCAAATCGGCAGTTTATGTGTATGGATAGCGCGTCTCTAAAATGTTGGAAGCTCCAGGCGGTCAGCGGCAGCTCTGCGAACGGCTCCCCCCGAGGGAAGCTTTATGTCGGCCAGACCATCTCAAGACCTGCGGCTGGATCTAATCTCTTGCATCTCTGTTGTTAAAACAGGATATATAATTAATCTTTGCTGTATCTAGTCAGTCTTTGGACATTTGAACCTATTATTTGTTCTCAGGTGTTTTTGACCGATCGCAAGTAATTTTCATAATTAATTTATGACCGCAAATAATGTAATATCGCACTGATCCTGCGTGTTTGGCTGATTGCCTTTGTTTTGAAGAAGATAAATAAAGCAGAATGTTCTCCTACCTGTCCTGATGGTTTTTTATTATGCAAAATTGGCCTATATATTTAACAGCAGAGATTTCTGAACTAGACTTTGGCTGCTTCAAAGACTCTAGAATACACTTGAAAATGCTAATTTAATTTATATCATACCTTTTATAAGATTTGTATGTTTATTATGAGATGTAAATCGTGGAAATTCTGCTATACTGTAGGTAGCCCTTTTTGTCAAGACAAAGCCAATATACAGATCCTCCCTCGTCAGAGAAGCGGTAGAAAGTAGACAAAAGAAACGTGTGACTGAGAATGTGACTGGAAACACACTCCAGGTGTGACTGGGAATGTCTTATTTGTCCACCTGTGATCGGACTGATGAAATCACATCTTATTAGCAGATATAAACAGCATGCACATGCTCTCCCTCTCTCTGTCTGCCTGTCAGCCTGTCACAGCTGATTCAGTGGAGGGACTAGAAAGTTGATTATGTAAAAAGACGTAATGACCGCTGCGCGTCATGTGGTCCTTTGCCTCCATGTCGTGCATTAAAATCCTTTAACGCACGGCAAGCCGTTGATTATCCCTTACATATATCATATTGTCTAACAGCTGCTTCTTCAAGACTTCCTGTCAGAGGAGATCCCATCTGAGAAACAAGACCCGGAGTTCAACAGTCCTGACATTCACATTCTCCACCTGCGGCGAAGAGTCAGCTGAAGGACTTCTGTGCTCCAGTGTTTGAATGGATGGGTTGTGTGTTTTTGCATATCAGTGGACGCCGTTATTGTTGTTCGGATGTCTTTTAAAGTGCCTATGCTGTATAATGACTATTTAATGTAATGATTTTTTATAATGTAGTCTTGCAGGATGGCCTTAAAAGGATAGTTCACCCAAAATTGAAAATTCAGTCATTATTTACTCTCCCTTTGCTTGTTGCAAACATGTTCAAGTTTGTTTCTTCTGTTGAACACAAAAGAAGACGTTTTGAAGAAAGCTTAAAACCTGTAACCATTGATTTCCATGGCTTTTGTTTCTTCTATTATGGATGCCAATAGTTACAGGTCTTCAGCTTTCTTCAAAATATCTTCTTTTGTGTTCAACAGAAAAAAAAGAAACTTATACATTTTGTTCACACTTTACAATAAGGTTCATTAGTTAATGTTAATTAAGGCATTTACTAACACGAACAAGCAATGAACAATACATTTACTACAGTATTTGTTCATGTTAACATTAAAGACAGTTGTTAGTTAGTTCATTGTTAGTTCATGTTAACTCATAGTGCATTAACTAATGTTAACAAGCATAGACTTGGATGTTATTAATGCATTAGTAAATGTTCAGTAATTGGGTTATTATTTTTAACCCCAAAAATGGGTTGTTTTTTCTACCCAATAATTGGTTATTTTTACTTAAATAACAGGTTAGTTTGACTTAATTAATAGGTTATATTTTCAAATGTAATTTTTAGCTCTCTGTCAAAATCATTAGGTGAATATTGTATTAGCTTTATTTATTTTTTGTTCCATTACATTTGTTCAGCACATTACACTTTGTAAATACACTTTACCTCAGAGATCATACAAAACTAAATACAAATTATGAACTGCATTCCAAACAATTCGTTTCATATTTATGGGTTGCTCGTAAACATTTATAATAATAATAATAATATATATATGAGGCATCGCAGTCAGGCCCTGCTGGGAGTTGATTTGACCCAAGGAGCTGAGTTGATGTGCCTGTGTGGTACTAAGGTTGCATTGATTCACATCTTAGAAATTATTACCCAGAAAAAAACCCAAGTTTGGGTTACATAGCACAACCCCAAAACTACCCAAGACTCTGAAAATAACCCCCGAAAATTACCCAAATGCCTCAACCCAACATTTGGGTAGAAAAAATAACCCTGGATTTTTTTAGTGTGTATTTTAGCTATGCCGTCATGTGAAACCGATGTCAAACTCAGGGCCACAGCTCTGCACAGTTTAGCTGCGTTAAGTTAATTTACAGTAATTTTCATACATATTATTTTAGATCAGATTTAGTCTAATGATATTTTTTTCAAGGATGCCCAGCATGCCACATCGAATAGATCAACTCAAATGGGCAAATCTCAGTGGAAGCTTTGTTGAGACCACGGAATCTGTGATTAACAATGGCTTAAACTTTTAGACATTATTTTTTACTTATAACTTAGAAATCATTTTAACATATTAACAAATGTCATGTTTACAAATGTATAAATCATAAGCATAAATGTTTAGTAAAAGCACATCTATGAATCAACGAAATTATGGTCATAATCTTCAATAAACGTCGCCGGTTCAATTTTGGCAATGTTGTGTAATGACATGGTCGGCTTATGGGTGGCAGGAGGTGGCACTATTCCCCCTTGAAATATGATACTGTCAAACTGAAAATGTACAGTGCCGTTGCAGATCGTTGTCAATAAACTATTTGCGAAGGAGACCCACAGTTCCGAGTTTTTCTAACAAGAGGAGAGACACCGCGACTTTGCGCTGTTTATGGTATGTACAAACCCTCACTTTCTGTTCAGACCACCTAAAAAGTTTTGTTTATTTCCGTAATCTGTACACAAATTCGTCATCGCATAATTGCGTAAAACTGCGGAAGGCTTTGGGCTCTTCTCCATCTCCGTTATGTGGCGTTAACGTCAGAGGCAGCAGAGACAAAAAATGATTTGTTGATATACTTAATTACACGCATTTGTGTTCTTTATCACATGCAGTTAACATCATGTCATAATTTGTTCCGGCCCGTAAAACATTTTCGCTGAGTTTACACTACATCCTCACGCAGTTGTTTACTTTCATCAAAAACACAATTTTGATGCAATTTTGCAAATTTATATATTATGTTCTGTTGTTTTTATTTTTTTTAAATAGAACGCCAGCTTCATGTAAGCAATGCAAGTTTAATGCTTATTGGTTACATTTTCTGTATGCAATTAAGTTATGCACTTGAGCTTGTTGTTTTTAATGGATAAAATAAAATATACCTCATATTTGAACATTGAGAGATAAATCGGGTGTTGTATATGACGCACACTGTGTTCAAAAGTAAACATATACAATGTGGACCACTTTGGGAGTGCACTTACTGTAAAGTTTTTTGGGTCGACTTTTCCAATTTCATTAAAAAGTTATTTTTCCAAACTTTTGTATTTCCCCAAAAATTGTATTCTTTGGTTACTCTCTGAATATAGACCCTTCTCATTGTAAATATATTATTAATTTATTGCTTTTTTTGGCTAAATTTTACATCCACAAATGTAAATTTTCAAAGAAACACCCTTACTTTTTTATTTTCAGAAAGGACTTTGATTTATATGTGAACTCTTTAAAAGACTCAAACAACTATATTGCATGTAAAACTCGTTCTTGGTGTAAATCATTTAAACTTGTTTAATTTGCTAGATTTTTATGTAACCCTTTTTGTCCCTTTGTTTATATTGTATCTTTGTAATGTTCTTTCTTGCATAATAATAATAAAAATTAAGAAAAATACAATGTGGACCACTGCAGTACGGTTAGTATACAACCCAATCCTAGTAATCAGTCAATATATTTGTAAGTCTTACCTTCATTCAGGCCTGAGCTCCCTTAAAATGAAAATACTACAACTGTCCTAGTATATAAAATGCATCTTTTATCTTGTTATAAATATAACCAGAAGAGACTCTGGGTGTGCATCAGAAAAAGTGGTTGTGCCATATTTATTGTCAGGTTCAGACAACCCAGATTCTATACACTACCTGACAAAAGTTCTTAGGACAACAAATAATAACTTGACTTGCTTGATCATTTGGTGTCAGGAGTGGCTTATATGAAAGGTAAAGGCCTCTACACTCTCAGAAATAAAGGTACGCGAGCTGTCACTGGGGTGGTACCTTTTCAAAAGGTACACATTTGTACCTAAATATTAATACCTCAAGGGTACATATTAGTACCTAAAAGGTATAAAAAAGTGTTCCTCTTAAAATTTTTAGGTACTAATATATACTTTTAAGTTACCAATATGGACCCTTTAAGTAAAAATGTGTACCTTTTGAAAAGGTACCACCCCAGTGACAGCTCGCATACTTTTATTTCTGAGAGTATAGATTATGCTTATTTTGCCAAATAAAATGATCATGCCTTGATTTTTAATATATCTAATTAGGACAGTAAGGTCTTTGCTTATACAAAAGTCTTGTCACTTAACAGAAATAATGTACAGTATCGAATATAAAGTCATGGTGCAGTGGAAAAATAATCAATATTGTGTAAGACTCCCATGAGCTTGGAGGACTGCATCCATACATCTCTGCAATGACTCTAATAACTTATTGATAAAGTCATCTGGAATGGCGAAGAAAACGTTCTTGCAGGACGACCAGAGAAATCGATCTTTTATGCTTCATCATATTCCAGACATGCTCAATAATGTTCATGTCTGGTGACTGGGCTGGCCAATCCTGGAGCACCTTGACCTTCTTTGCTGTCAGGAACTTTGATGTGGAGGCTGAAGTATGAGGAGCGCTATCCTGCTGAATGATTTGCTCTCTCCTGTTGTTAGTAATGTAATGGGCAGCACAAATGTCTTGATACGCTGTCGATGTTGCCATCCACTCTGAAGATCTGTCACACTCCTTCATACTGAATGTAACCCAAAATCATGATTTTTCCTACAAACTTGACTGATTTCTGTGAGAATCTTGGGTCCATGTGGGTTCCAATAGGTCTTCTGCAGTATTTGTGATGATGGGGATGCAGTTGTGGCAAAAGCTACCTTTTGCCACTTTTCCAAATGATCAAATAGGTCAAGTTATTATTTGTTGCTCTTACAACTGGAATTGACGACAAGATTTTCTTAGGTGTACAGAATAGACGGAAAACTATAACAAGACTCACCACATGACCAAGAAAATATGTCAAACAACTATATTTATATTATTATTATTAATGTGTAAACAAAGAATAAAGGGGTTATTGCATTCTGTGCAGTTTTAAGATATTCAGTTCTGAGTATTGTAGCAGGGTGGAGTGAAAAGGCAAACTCAAGTTGTGAGTGAACATCCCCCTGAAAGGCTTTTTATTTACAGTGAGGTGAAATAGTGTAGTGTCTTCCCTTGATTCCCAGTGTAGCGATGCATCCAGTGAGTCTGTAGGTGAGTCGTGGGTGATGCGAGTCCTATTTGGTCCGTGCTGCTGTGAAACGCCGATTGCCCGATTCGGTCACTCCGTGCTTTCCGTATGAGAGCGCGCGAGAACTTGTTAGTACAAGCGTTAGCGGAGAGGCTTCTCATACACTGTCCTTGCTGTGGCTTTTTATCCTGTCGGAGTTAACGCGCTCCGGGTGCAGGCGATCGGCGTAATTGCGTCCAGGTGACTTCTGTGCGCTTCTCCCAGGATGACGCTGATTATCCATTGGGCGGCCCGCCACAGTATTTTGTGTACTGTAAGTTTGAATACAAGTCCACTTGAATGGATAGTTCACCCTAAAATGAAAATTTGCTCAATATTTACTCACCCTCAAGTGGTTCCACACCTTTTTGAGTTTCCTTCTTCTGTAGAGCACACATAAATATATTTTAAAGAAAGATATAGCAAGAAAAACGAATACTACACAGCAAAAATTCCAGTGTTAAATACACAGTGTGATCTTTTTGGTGTTGTTCAGTGTTAAAATCGTTGTACATTTCAATCCACAAGTGTTAAAGAGCGTATATTTAAGAGGGTTTTTTTTGTGTCAAACTTTTAACCCAATATGCAGTGTGTTTCCCACTATAAGGGAAGTCCAGTTTTTTTTTTTTTTTACTCAAACTGGTTCTTTTGGACAAACAGTGATCAAGCCAGTATGTTTTACGGGTCTTAATGATATAATAAATGATAAGATATGATAAATTAATTCTCATCAGAAGCAGTATATGCACTCATTAGCTTATATACACATGAACTCTGTGAGTAATGTACAAATTTAATATATTAACTTTGAAGGGTACACTCCAGTTTGATGTAAGAATAAACTCTTAATGTGTTAAAATGAACTCTGTGAGTAATGTACAAATGTCACACTTTAAGTGTTGTTTTAGCTCCAAAATGGAGGGAGTCATATGTACACCCAAGGAGTGTTAAGTTAAACTCAAATTGAGTTAAATTTACACTGAATTTTTTGCTGTGTATGTATAAGTCAATGGTTACAGGTTTCCAAATGTCTTCAAAACATCTTCTTTTGTGTTCTACAGTAGAAGGAAAACCTTAAAGGTTTGAATCAACTAATGAGTCCTTCTTCATTATAGTTTAAGTCAGGGGTGTCCACAGACACACCTGGACTATCCAGTCAAGCTCTTACTAGGCTTTCTAGAAACATTCTTGCAGGTGTTGAAGCAAGTTGGAGCTAAAACCTGCAGGACACCGGCCCCCCAGGACTGAGTTTGAACACCCCTGGTTTAAGTCATCCAGCTCTACTGACCCATTCTTCCATCTTTTTGGAAGTGCAGTTAGATTATAGCTTGTCTGAGCTCATCATATTTCAGTTCTTCTCCGACCATTGTTGGCTTAACGGTTGGTCATGATCAGTCAAACCTGCCACTGGGTTTTTGGTAATCTACTTGGCTGTTGGTTTCTTCTGTTTCCTTGGACAAATTTGAAGGCTACCGTGCATCATAAGGGATGACAGGGTTCATTTTAAAGGCCAGTCTCACCTCCTGCTGATCCGGTTTCTTGTTGAGTTGGTAGTAGGCCTGTCACAATAATCAATATATCAACTTATCACACAATACATGGACATGACCTCAATCATTTTTGGTGATGCAATATATATCACCCATACGTAAAAAACAATTCTTGCAACATTTGAGCTAATTTGCAGAACCTCTCTATCTCTATTGGAGGTGTCCGTGTCAGTATGGTTAAAAAAACACTACAGTATTAACCATAAATGACTAAAGTATATTTTGGTAGCAGATATCGCAGCCTCTGTTCCTTTTTACCTTGCTTTTTTTGTTGTTAACATTTATTATTATTTGATTCCAATGCCTGATCATTAAATTATTAAAATGACTAAATTAAATGAAATATTCTTAAGAACAAAATATTATATGTTCTTTTGTGTTATGACTTGCGTTATGATGCTACTATATTGCCATTCTGGCATTATATAATGAGTTGCCTAAAATGGTCTTAAAATGACAATAATATCGTTTATCGCGATATATTTTGGTGCAATATATCGTACAACAAAAAATAGATATCGTGACAGGCCTAGTTGGTAGAGCACACATCTGTTCCTTTATTTTATGCGCAGCTCAGGGAGGGATTAATTGTGTGTTTGCTGGGTAAATTTACAACAGGTACTTTTCATAAAAACGTTTTTTAGCAAGAAATATAAGGCTTACGTTTGCTGTTGTGACCACGTCACTTGTTTTCCTCTAGAAAGGACATGGTTTATCCTTCCCGCAGGCTCTCTCAAACATCTGTTAGTCTTTAACCACGTTTCTTTACTGCTCGCACTTTCTGATCTTGCTTTGCTTTAACAGAATGGCACCGCCTTTCCTAACGGTATTCGTCTGATCATGACACTCCACAGAATGTAAACAACCATTATTAAGGCTTCAAATGTGCTAGACTACGGAAGTCCTAAGAAGCCATGCATTAAAATATTTTTTCTCTCTTGTTATGTCGTGATCACGACTTAATTTTCTCGTGATCTTGACATAACAAAAAGTTCTGCTTACTCTGACTTCTGTAAGCAAACGCCTACGAAACATCATGGATAAACGCACTCACTATTTTTTTGACTAGGGACTGAGTCAAACTGAGATAGTTCAATGCCTTTCAGTGTTTGACAGTTTCTATATCAGTGTCCGACACTTGAGAAGGAGGCTTTCGGCTCTCCGCCTTTATCATCAAAGATATAGCGACCCTAAGAGTATCGTCAGTTTCATTGCCAGTCAGCTTGAAGGACCGGGACGTCTGCAACGGTTATAGAATGATGCAGTTTAAATGGTTTGCTGCTGACCAGAGAAATGGTAAGAGATGTGCAGTTAAGTTTGAGAATAAGCAGAACTTTTTGTTATGTCGAGATCACGAGAAAACGAGTTGTTATGTCAAGATCACGAGATAATTAAGTTGTGATCACGACATAACAAGAGAGAGACATTAGCCCTCCTGTAAATTTTTTATTCTTTTATACTTTTCCCAATTTCTGTTTAACGGAGAGAATTTTTTTTAAGCAAATTTCTAAAAATAGTTTTAGTAAGTGATTTATTTTATATTTGCCACGATGGCAGTACGTGCTATTTAATATCAGATATTATTTCAAGATACTAGTGTTCAGCTTAAAGTGCTATTAAAACTGATTCTGATTCTGAAAAAGCTTAACTAGATTAATCAGGTCAGTGTTTCTCAACCACGTTCCTGGAGGACCACCAGCTCTGGACATTTCCATGTCATCTCAACCAAACACACCTGATTCAGGACATCAGAGACTGAAAGACCTGTGATGGGTGTGACAGACAAAGGAGACATCCAAAACATGCAGGGCTGGTGGTCCTCCAGGAACGTGGTTGAGAAAATTTGAATTAGGTTAACTAGGCAATTTAGGGTAAATAGGTCATTGTATAAATAAGTCATTGGATAAAAGTGGTTTGTTCTGTAGACAGTCTAAAAAAAACAAATATGGGGCAAATAATTTTGACATTAATTATGTAAAAACTGCTTTTATTCCAGACAAAATTAAACAAATAAGATTTTCTCCAGATGAAAAAAATATTATAGGATATACTGTGAAAATGCTCTGTTAAATATTACATGAAAAATATTTGAAATAGAATAAATATTGCACAGGAGGGCTAATCATTTTGATCACAGTCAGGGCCGGATTAACCAATGGACATTATGGGCACAGGCCCAGGGGCCCGTATGCACTTGGGGCGCCTGCATGGGGGCCAAAAAATTCTGATTTTGGAGTGTCTATTCTGGTGCAAATAGCACACCTGGTTGGAATAAGCTAGTTGAATGGTGTAGATCGTAAAGCGCATCACAACATGTTTTTCGCAATCTATCATCAACCTGGTTGGAATCCAGCGTCTCATAAACACGTTCTTCCTTTTTTCCCCCACTACATATCAGATTTTGCCTACTCTTCATCGCAAGGAAGACCAGTAGGAATCATTAATAAGTGAGTGGTGTATTATGGAACACTCAGATTCATAGAGCTGGATTGTAGAAATGTTATATATCAATATAAGTTTTTCAAAGTTATACATTAAAAAGACCCTTAAATATAAATTTTGAATTTTTTTTTTTAAATCCATAAATTTTTACTAGTTTTTTACTATTTTTTTCCCAAAAGAATGCTTTAAATGCTTTAAAATAAGTGAAATCTTTGTAGATTAGAATTATATGTTCTGTATATCATTTAATTAAAAAATGCGGGCAATACATTACAGATTAATTTTATTTAAAAATATTATAATAATCTTATTTTCAACTAAATACTATATATCTTTATATCTTAATTCAACTATATGGGTGCCGCCAGGTAGGGGTCCCACTATACATTGTGCCCAGGGGCCTCTGAATTCTTAAACCGGGTCTGATTACAGTGATTCTTTCCCCTTACAGTGACCTATTGCTTCATTGATGTCTATACTCCCATCCTAAAACTAAGTAAAAGTATTTATTGTTGCACATTGTAACAAAGTTGCTGAAAGAAGGAGGCGAAGAATATGAATAATGAAAAAATAAAACAAAGCAGACGGCAGCTCCTTACGGGGACTGACCCCAAACTGAAAGCAAAAGTAAAACATAAAATGTCCAGGCCTGGTCCTCTCTTATCTTCCACTGAGGTGTCTCGTTTTATAATCCAGAGGTCCTCCGTGAAACTCGAGGCCGATGCGTGACACAAGTGAGTCATGTTATCACTTAATACACTATGTGGGGGTGGTGACCTGTGCCAGACCTGGGAAATACAGGGTGAGAGAAAAGGAGATGGAAGCATGAGGAGAGACAGAGAGCGAGGAAAAAAATGTGGTTTGGTTCTCCAAACACATTGCCACTCAGTCCTTAACCAGCTGAGAGATCTGTCAATGATGTGCTGGGAGTCCTACGGAGGAATCGAGGGGCGAAAGGGGTGGTCGTTGTCCCAACACCTGCGCGAGACCTGAGAAAAATGGGGTGAGAGAAAAGGAGATGGCAGAATGAGGAGAGGCAGAAGAGACTGAGAGAGAGAAAAAATTGGGGTTCGGTTCTCCAAACACATTGACACTGTTGTCCTCAACTAGCTAAGAGATCTGATGTCGATGTGCTGGGAGCCCTACGGAGGAATCGAGGAGGTAATGGGGTGGTCGTTGTCCCAAAACCCACGCAAGACCTGAGAAAAATGCAGTGAGAGGAAAGTAGATGGCAGAATACGGAGAGGCAGAAGAGACTGAGAGAGAGAAAAATTGGGGTTTGGTTCTCCAAACTGACACTGTTTTCCTCAACCAGCTGAGAGATCTGACAATGATGTGCTTGGAGCCCTACAGAGGAATCTATCTACCCGTCTGCCTTCTGGTGACCGGCTACGGCTCCCCCAGCTGGCGGAATGCTCTTGTCTCCTGCTCTGCTCACGCTTCATTTGATGGTAGCAGGCATCGGCTTCATGGCAGACAGTGGCGACTCCCCCGGCCTTTTCTGGGATGGTTTTTCCCTGCCAGTGGTGATCCCCACATCTCCTGCTCCTCCTCAAGCAGTGATACAGCAGCAGACAGACCGCTTCTTTGCCAGCCTCTAGCCACCCCAGCACCCTGCACCAAATGAACAATGTGTTCCTCCTTCTCCAGGGTTTCGGCACCGCTGTACCAAAGTTGCTGGCTATCTAACTGTACTACATCATCTAAAAAAGGATGCTATTGGATATGCAGATCCTCAATAGCTGCAGTTTGAATCCCTTTCTAGCCCTAACCTAACTCTTCCACTATATATACTTGGATTGTCTTCAATAAAAATGAACTAAATAAGCCAGATATTGATTTAAAGTAATACATGCGATGGCTTTAGTGTCTCATGCGCACATATGAGAGGGAAGATTGAGCTGAGGTAGACTTCGATGATCTCCCTGACTTATTTCTAGCTAATGACAGATGTAGGATGGCTAAGGATAGATGTACACTTGCTAAGAGCTTGGCTGTGGTATCAATTTGGTATGTTCAGTTTGTTAAGGTTGTTTTTTTCGGACTTCGGCAGGAAAGTGGAGAACCCGGGAAAAACCCACACGAGCACGGGGAGAACGAGCAAACTCCGCAGAGAAATGTCAAGTGGTTTAGTAGGGACTTTAACTAGAGACATTCTTGCTGTGAGGCAACAGTACTAATCACTGAGCCGCTGTGTCGCCCATCTGGAAAGGAGAGTAGGGTTGGGTAGAGGGGGGATTCTTCAAGATGAAGTTACAGAGATAAGAAAACTCTGGTTATTTATAGTGATTTAGGAATCATCTGACTGGTGAATCAATCGTGAGCTGATGTGGGACCAGCTGTGAACAATCATAAGCACGTGATCCTCTCGAAATCCTAATGGTCACACTTAAACTAGTGTGAACATTAGGACTGAGAACATAGGAACAAAGGGGTGAGAAGTGATCATGAAGCTTCTACATTGTAACGTAAAGATTGTAAAGATTGGTCACATTAATTATTGATTATTAAATGATGTAATGGGCACCACGGTGGCGTAGTGGGTAGCACATTTGCGTCACAGCAAGTATGTCGCTGGTTCGAGCCCCGGCTGGGTCAGTAGGCATTTCTGTGTGGAGTTTGCATGTTCTCCCCGTGATTGCATGGGTTTCCTCCAGAGATTGGTTGCATCTGGAAGGGCATCCGTTGCGTAAAACTTATGCTGGATAAGTTAGCGGTTCATTCCGCTTTGGAGACCCCAGATTAATAAAGGTATTGAAAATGAATGAGTGAAGGATAAATTATGTAGTAATTCATCCTGAGGTTAAAAGTTACATTTGAGGAAAACAAATCCATAGATATATATATATATAAAAAATAAAAGTACATCTGAGATCAAACCGCTCTCAACTGCTGATTCATTTTATAGAGAAAAGGTTATTTTTTGGAGAAACTCATGGTTATGTAATTGAACAGGTGGGAGGAATTTGGAAGACACCCCCAGTTTGCGCAGTGGATACCTGTGCAGTGACGTGCTCTGCAAAACAAAAGCTTTTAAACATAACACTACACACTTCCTGAAAACCTCATTCAGCCCAAGCAGGAATTCCAGAGCCTAGGGCAGAACAAAGAGAAACGTCAAAGCCAGAAAGACAATCTGTTCATTTAGACGAGTTGCTCTCCTTGAAAAGGTAGGTGTAACATTTAAAAAATCCTAATTAAAATTACCAACTGATTATATTTTACAGCTGTTATATTCTCTAATAGTGATAACTGTCTAGATTTGTCCTTCAAGATTAAACTCCTGAACAGGTTTTACAAGTTTAGAGTCCCTTATCTTTTAGGTCTTTGAAAACAAATAGACATGAAAGTAACAGTAACAGACAGACGTGACATCATTATTTGATTTCCATTGTATTTTTTCTCCCTATTAAACAGTTTTGGTGCCAGAAAAATGCCTCCACCTCAGGTGAACAAACCCAGGTCTGAAATGACCACCAAAGACAAAACAGGCACTCTTGACATGCCTCTGAATTTCTTGGGTCAAGACTACCAGGAGTTGCTGAAGAGCTGCATCACCAACAGAAAGAGATTTGTTGATGACAGGTTTCCTCCAGACAGCAGCTCCATTGACCCAAATAACAAACTCGGACTGGATATGGACCAAATCCAGTGGCTGAGGCCGTCAGTAAGTTACCTGCGTTGACTGTATTGTCTGAAAGAGTCTTGTTGAAAATAACCATCCGTAATCAGAGTGTTGCAAAATCACTCTCAGGTCTTGTCAGGACAGGTTTATCTGTCACCTGCATCAAAACTCCAGAAAGCAGATTCAAAAATAGGCATTAAAATGACTAGATGTGAGCTTATACTGTTTTTTGTGAATAGATGAGTTAATGTAGACGGCTATAGTGTGATTAAACTGATTACTAAAGAGTTTTTCATTTGATTCGTTTTATTGAAATGATTGAAATAACACCGTTCACGAGAAGACAAACTGCTAACACTTTAAAATAATGGTCCATTAATGCTAGTTAACATTAGCTAAATATGAATAATCTTGGAAAGCATTTATTAGTCATAGTTCAACATTTTCTATTGCATTATTAAAACCCAAAGTTGTGCTTGTTAACATGAACTAACGTTATTTAACTTAATGTTAACAAAGATGAAATAATTGTATTACTTATTGATTGTTAAGGGTGTTGAATAAGTTAAAAAATGATCCATTATTTTAAACTGTTACTGAAATAGAGCGCCACGGTGGCGTAGTGAGTAGCACGTTCGCCTCACAACAAGAAGGTCGCTGGTTCGAGCCTTGGCTGGGTCAGTCGGCATTTCTGTGTGGAGTTTGCATGTTCTCCCCGTGGTTGCGTGGGTTTCCTCCGGGTGCTCCGGTTTCCCCCGCAAGTCCAAAGACATGTGGTATAGGTGAATTGGGTTGGCTAAAATTGTCCTGAGTGTGAATGAGTGTGTATGGATGTTTCCCAAAGATGGGTTGCAGCTGGAAGGGCTGATGAAAATGAATGAATGAATGTTACTGAGATAACTTGTTTGAATTCTTTACAAGATGTTTATAAAAAGTAAACATCAATATGTAACTGAAAGATTGAGTTTAGTCTGTGTCCTTCTTAAATGATGTATACTTAAAAAATTCAGTAAAGACCACATTAGATCAGCAGTTTTCAATTTCCCCATCAACTAAACTAACAGAGTCACCTTCCTCAAATCATTTGAGTAGTCTCAACTTAAGGCGTATTCTGCATTTCCAAATCACTAAATTTCATTGTATAACGTATTCATTTTCTCTCTTTAGAAAATAGTGTCAGACCCTCAATTCATTGTAAAGGGGGTTTCCAGATTCGACTATTCTCAAGGATCGTTTTTAGGTATGTTTATTTGCATATTCAAGATGGCTGTTAGCTTTTGGGTTAAATCTCAGTATCAACTCACTGATTTTTTGCTAATGTTTGTGATCTTTACCTTAGGAAACTGTTGGTTTCTTGCTTCAGTTGGGGCTTTAACCTTTCAGAAAGATGTCTTGTACCAAGTCATGCCAGAAGGCCAGTCATTTGGTAAAGATTACGCAGGGATATTTCACTTCAGAGTGAGTTTTGTTTTTCATTTTGAGTCACAATAACTCAAAATCCTGTTACCAATCTTTAAACCCATTGATGTTCTCCCTCATTTGTAGTTCTGGCGGTTTGGGAAATGGATCGATGTTGTCATTGATGACAAACTGCCGACGATTAAAGGGGACTTGATTTTTGTTCATTCGAAAACATCGAATGAGTTTTGGCCTGCCTTACTGGAGAAAGCTTATGCCAAGTAAGTCCCACCTGTGTTGTACCTTCATAGTGTCAAAAACATGCTTGTTTATTCAACATTTAAAAATGTAGTTTCAAGAGTTCGATACTGTTTGACAACTGTTAGCAGGTTTGGCATGCTGTCCCGGGAGAAAACCCTGAGCTCGGAGATAGTTGAATCCAGGGCTCCCGCCTGGTAGAATGAGCATGTATAGGGTAATACGAGATCAGGTAGTTCTCGAGGGCTCCTCGTGTTAAAGATAGAAGGAGGAGAAGGGGTGGATGGGGGGTTTCTTCGGAAAACGAAGATAAGGGAGTGATGTTTGCTGGGATACTTATAGTGGGATTGATTTAATCTGATTGGCTAGTGATTGTAAATGGGAGACCAGCTGCGGTTAATCGTATCACGTGTTCCTCTCGAAATTTGTTTGTGAAACTTCACTTAAGGGCGCAGTATGTCATTTTTGCCACTAGAGGGGGCATATTCACAACAAACAAATGCATAGTTTGACAAGTGTGGAATTGTGAGTTGTCATCTTCATTACGGTACGTTCACATCGAAAGCGGCGAGAGCGTCAAAGTAGCCGGTAGTCGTTCATTTTTAATGGGAGCCGGTGGCGATAAGTGGCGAGCAGCAGCATGGCGGGTCTTCGGTGGTGTGGGCGTCGAAGAGAGTTGAAATCAAGTCAACTCTATGGTAATGAGCTATGACATGGTTCTGCGGCAAGCAATCAGAATGTAGAAGTCCACCGCTTAAGACGAGCCCAGAGAACACGGTCACTGTGAACTTTGGTTCCGACCACAGTATTTCCCAAGGGTTTTAATATTGCGGTCGCCGGATTTCCAGTTATTTACAATGTTTTCTTACAGGGATTTACATTAATAAAGTTAGTGACAAGTTACTGATGTGCATTAATGTTTATATATTTTTTCTAAAAAAAAAGCAGGAATTTCATGCAGCAAATCAGTATAGCTGCTTCAGAATATTTCAGACATATGGACACATAATAGACGACTTAAACAACTTGATCTTCCATTGTTAAATGAATCTGATAAAAGCGTGCAACATTTTATGCTAAAAAGCATGTTTTATGCGGGAATGTCAGTGATCTGCTGATAATGCTGCAGTGGCTCCATTAAATACAAGATCAGTGTAGCAAATTTTGACGCATTCACTGTCTTCGTTGTGAATTTACGGTTACATCTTAAAGTATTCAAAATTAAGTATTCAAAACTTATTATCATGGTAGAATGAGGCTGGAAGCTGTCGAAGTGAAGTGGGTCAGCAATATATATAATTGCGCTAGTGATTTTTGGATATTTGAATGAAAAATCGTACATATTTAAACATAATTACAAGATATCATAGCTGTTATTATATGTTTTGTAAATACTTATGCTTTCCACACTGTAAAAAATGCAGGATTCCACACAATTAATTTATGTTTTCCAAACACAAACCCGTTAAAGTTAACATAGCTAATTTAAGTAGATTGGACATAAAATGATTAAGTTTGCCCAAAAAATTCTCCAGAATTGTGTTTTTTCAGCTGATTTCAAGCTAGTGGTTTCAACAAGCAGCAAAAATATTTTTGGGGGTGTACAGTAAATGATTCATGGCTGAAACCACCATAGATGATGATGAGGAGAAAAAAGGGAAACTTTTTACTTGTTTGTTTTTAACTCCCAGGTTTTACATTTTTGAATTAAAATGATGGCATTAATTACCCAATTCATGCAATGTGATTGGTTAAGAAATATATAAGACACCCTGGATAAAAAAAAAAAAATAAACCCTAGAAATTCCTTCACAGTTCTGTTTCTTTATAATTTATGCAACACCAGTCACCCCTGTATTAAAGACATGGGTTTAGGCCTTACAGAGAACAGTGTATGTAGTCATTGGTAAGGTTCTCACCCCGATCAGAGCGAGTTTTTTTGTGCTGCTAAATACAGCGCTGCATGCAATAAACTCACGCTCAGTCAGGCAAAGTAAAGGTCTCATTGCCAAGGATAAATCAAGTGATTAAATCAAATATATTAAGCTCTAGCCACGAATAAAACAATAGGCTATTTTATTACTTTAAGATTTTAGATGACGGATTAGTAATTATATTATATAGGCTGGGTTAATTATATATTGAAGTATAGTGAAAAAATAACTTTAATAAATAAAATGTTTTCGTAAGAATGTTGTGGGCCAGTGATTGCCTTCTGCAGAGACTGCTTTATGGCTTTAACAATTTTTTCAAACTGTATCGTTTAGACCTGTATCATCTTTTTTATGTTAAAAGTAGTGTTGTTTACTTCTGGATGTCCGACAATGACTTGCGCGCTTCCGCCGAGCCAGCTGTGGTACCTTGGCAAGAGAGCCGCAACTTCAACACCCAGAATCTGTCAGCACAGTGTAGCATGGTTGTCTGACCGTGCTGAGAAATCCGGGCGGAGAGCGGTTTGTAATCATGCTGTGATGTATCAGGCTCAGTGGAGAAACAACCGTAACAGTACCGAAGTGTTCTTAGAACGATTCAGCACAATAGTGGAATAGCGGCTTAAGATAGCAGTCATGATCATTAACAATCGTCAACATTTTGAGATATCTCATAGAATGAAACATTGAAACCTTGTTGGTCTGACAAAGTACATATGCTTGACTTACAAAAATTCTTCTCCAGGGTGTGCGGCTCCTATTCTGACATGGACGCTGGTCTTGTGTCTGAGGCTCTGCTGGACTTCACCGGTGGCATCCATGTGCGATTCGAACTGGAAAAACCTCCACTTGATTTGTGGAGCTTGATGGACCGAGCTGCCAAAACCAAGGCCCTGATGGCTTGCGGCACATATCAGGGGGTAAGCAGCGACCTCAGGCTTTTCTTTGACAGATATTTTCATCTAAATCTCTGTGACTGAACATCAGATGTCATATTAAAAACCTCTTTATAGTCTTGTGAACTAATTATGAAATTATGTGGTAAACAGGGAAAAGTTAGATATTTCAGCTGAAGCGTAACAGATTTTTCTTTCTCTTTAATATCAGAAAACATCTGCAAATACAGAATTATCCAATGGCATTGTTCAAGGACACGCATATACAGTGACGGGGATTTTCAAGGTATGTATGCACTGAATCAAATGTCAGTTCACAGCGAAGTCAAGTTACTTAAACTAGTTAGGCCAGCTGTCTACAGATCTCAGGTTTTGCATGGTTTAGCATCAAGTCATTCATTCTCACACAAGTACAGTGGGGAAAATGAGTACTGAACACGTTGCCACATGTTGACATTTTCACCCGAGGTTAATAGCAACCAAATAAATCCATATATGCAAAGCAAACAGATCTAATTAGTTTACAAATGAAGTTATGTGTAATAAAATGAAATGACTCAGGGAAAAAGTATTGAACACATGAAGAAAGGGAGGTGCGGAAAGCCCAGACAGCAGCTGTAATGCTAAATATATTTGTTTTTTATCAAAATCTGGTTCAATTCAATGTTAACAGCTCCTCTAAAAATATTATTCCCAGGGAAAAAAACATGACGTGTTCAATATATGTGAGGATAATCCAAAATAAATAAGAATCAAAATTATACATATTTATTTAGTGCTGAAAATTAATCGTGAATGTAGTAAAAATCCACTTCCATGAAGACTGATTTTTTAAATTAGAAATATGATTTTTCAAAAATAGAAAACAGATGTTTTGACTGTCTTTTATTTATTTGTTTTTTTTTGTTTGAATGCTCCAATTCCAGATTTTCAAATAGTTCTTTCTCTACCAAATTTTGTCCAATCATAACAAACAATCTGAATCTGACCAAATGGATAGCAATGACCTTATAAGCCACACTTTTCAAAAATGACTAGTTTTGTGATGCAGGGTCACAATATACTTCATTGTGCAAGCTGATCAGCCCCCGCTGGTTCTCAAATCTGTGACTTTGCTTTCTCAGAGTTTACCGTAAATAATCTGCTTCAGTGTTTACTGAAACCATCTCTCAATATGTTGTAATATAGTGCTTCTAAAACCCTTCACTTTCCTTGTTTAAACTTGTCTAGATATTTATCTTTTCATGCATCATATCTTACATTTTCACCGCAGCACGACTGTATTGTTAGCAGAAAGTCTATATATTAGTTCATCAGGACTCTAGCTGCATTTGCTATGCCTGTAAAAAAAAAAAGTCATGTGACTTTAATCAGAATGTATTGATCAAATGTAATTAAAATTGTTGTAAAGGATTGTTTAATTTAATCCGATCAACACTACGTTGAAAAGTTACATTAACATACTGTAAGTATAAAAATATATGACATACAGAATGAGCAATGGTGGATGAATATAATGGTGTCAAAAGTGACTCTTCATTTCATGTTGTGCAGGGCAATGTTGTTTTGGACTTTCATCTATAGATATCTTGGTTATTAATATTTTTCACTGGTCAGGCTAGTTTAATGGTTCATTGTCTCCTGAAGTTACTAAATATGTATAGTCTACATTTTTATATCAAAGAAGGGAAGCAGGAAAAGCTGAAACTTGAAATTTGTGCAGTGTGAACATTTCAGAAGATTAAATCTGATTTTAAACTTGAAACATAAATACATACATCAACCAGGGGTGCGTTTCCGAAAACCATCGTTAGCCAACTAAGGTCACAAGTTCCGTCGTTACAAACATAGTTCATTTATTTGGCGTTTCCCAAATCCATTGTTTCAATGAACATTCCCAAACTGCGTCGCAAACTTGTGCACTTGCAACTACACCTCTGGAGCTGTAGTTAGAAACGTAGTTCCTGGCTGTGTTCTATCCCGTTATCCCCTTATGCCCTATTAATTTAGAACATTCTAACATTTAAACTTGGAATGATTTTTTTTTTAAAGCATTAAAGTCATCACTCTTAGGTGTAATTTGCTTTCAAAGTATTTTTACAGTTCAGTTTTAGCGATCTTCATGTTTACTATTGCGCTCCCTTCGCAGTGCACTTTGAAAAATTTGAAACACAGCCAAATGGAATTTATGTTATGCCTCCAAAGCTAGTATATTTTTTACAGTCATTGCTCCAAAGCTTGTGAAAACAAAAAAACATAGCATACGTTATAGTAGGTTATTTATTAAGAAATGTAGCCTACTGTATATGACATGGGCCTGTTGGTTAGAACATTTCTGCAGTGGTTTGCATGTGTCAAATTGTAAAAGTAGACTTTTCAAAAAATAAAAAATTAAAATAAACGACATCCTACTTAATATTATTATTATTATTATTATTATTATTATTATTATTATTAAAGTAGGACTAATAAATTATAAATATTAAATAAAATTTCTTAATAAACAGCCTCATTATTAATTAATTAATTAATTAATTTTATTTATTTATATATGGTATTACAATACGTGTTAGCTTTTGTAAGTGATTTTATATTTTAGAATAGAATATGTATTGTTCTCAATAATATTTGTAAAGGAAACACAGGCCCTGTATGTGCTATTTACATAGGCTATATTTCAGTTAATATAGAAAGCGAGTGCATGTTTTTACCAAAACTAATATTGGATTTTTTTTTATTCGTGTGCGTGGTAAACAATTTAATTTGCACAAAGAAATTAAGTGGTTCTTCTCTAAAGAAGTAGATCCTCCACCCCATTCAGAGCATCATTATGGCTGTTTTGCGTTGAACTAACGTGGTTCAATCGACAGATCTGCGACAGAGAAACTACGGGTTTTGGAAAAACACTCGTCACTACATTGTTCTTTTCCCAAATGATGCATTGTACTATGATAGTTCAGCCACGAGTTACGCCGTTGTTTGGGAAACGCACCCCTGATCGATTTATTTAGCGTTCATATAATAACAATGTACGGGCTCATGAGATGGGATGATTCATTTCAGACAGAAAGGAAAATTTAAAGTGTAGCAATGTGCTCTGATTCAAATAATCTGTGTTCATTTGATGATTGTATTCCCCTTCTAAAAAACAAAATTCTTTAATCCTTTAAGATATGTCAAATTCAATCTAGTCAATTTAAATTTCTGAAAGTTCTCCATTAAAATGCAGCACGATTGTATTTGTTTATTTATTTATTTATTATTATTAATTATTTATTTATTTTTTATTTTATTTTCATTCATTCATTCATTTTCTTGTCGGCTTAGTCCCTTTATTAATCCAGGGTCGCCACAGCGGAATCAACCGCCAATTTATCCAGCATATTTTTATGCAGTGGATGCCCTTCCAGCCGCAACCCATCTCTGGGAAACATTCATACACACACACATTCACACTCATACACTACGGACAATTTAGCCTACCCAATTCACCTATACCGCATGTCTTTGGACTTGTGGGGGAAACCGGAGCACCCGGAGGAAACCCACGCAACCACGGGGAGAACATGCAAACTCCACACAGAAATGCCAACTGACCCAGCCGAGGCTCAAACCAGCGACCTTCTTGCTGTGAGGCGATCGTGCTACCCACTAGGCCACCGTGGCGCCTTATTTTATTTAAAATTTAATTAATGTATTTATTTGTTTATTTATTTATTTATTTATTTATTCATTGATTGATTGATTGTGTGTTTTCAAGAAGTAGTGCCCTCGAGGCTCTACTCTGGGACCTTTCTTCAAATGTAACCAGCTAGGAATATTTTCAGCAAGCCAAAAGTTGAGTTAGTTAAACCAATATTGGCTAATTATTTAAGAAATTATTATTCATATCAACAGACTTGATATATGAAAAGATGGGCGTATTCTACCGCACGCTTACTTTGTTCCAATGTTAATTGTTGTTGTAATTTTGTACACAATAGTATTTACAGACTCAGTGTCTTCCGCTCATGCGAGCACCACCCTTTATTATGTAATTTGTACAGTTTGCATTCATCCCAGTGTATCTTCAGCAGCACTGTGATGTTGTAAGAGGAATTTCTTTAATGTTTGTACGTTAACTCAAAACATTTTGTACAGATGCTTCCATCACTCTGGTATTTGATCATGACACTAGTCAAAAAACAAGCGTATCCCATGGTTCTTGGCAGATTGACAGTCCTTTGTACAGCCACAGTTTTACAACAAATACCATTGTTAAACCATGGTTAGTGTAGCAAAACCATGTTTAATTTGTGGTTATCATTTGACAAGTTTATACACTGTTGTGGTACGTCCAAGGGCTTGTTATTAGCCTTTTGAATTAAATTTGTCATGTCATGATGTCTTTAACAGGTAACATGGCAAGGAACTCCAGTAAGGCTGGTGAGAGTGTTGAACCCATGGGGGAAACGTGAATGGACGGGTGCCTGGAGTGACAAGTAAGAGTCACATGAATTATTCATTCATTTTCTTGTCGACTTAGTCCCTTTATTCCACAGCGGAATTAACCACCAACTTGTACAGCATATGTTTTACGCAGCGGCAACCCATCACTGGGAAACATCCATACACACATACAGTACACTACGGACAATTTAGCTTGCCCAATTCACCTATACCGCAAGTCTTTGGACTGTGCGGGAAACCGGAGCACCCGGAAGAAACCCACAGTAACACGGGGAGAACATGCAAACTCCACACAGAAATGCCAACTGACCCAGCCGAGGCTCGAACCAGTGACCTTTTTGCTGTGAGGCGATTGTGCTACCCACTGCCCCACATGAATTATATTAATTATATTCTTTTTTTAGACAATACAGTACAACTGTAACCTTCAAAAGAGATAAGAAATCAATATTGGGTGGAATGACTGATGTTTAATCACAACAAATAAAAGCAGTACCTTAAACTATTTTTTACTAACTATTTCTACTATTTTGGTGCATTTAAAGTCTGGGTAACACTTTATTTCGATGGTCCATTTGAGTATTAGTAGACTGTCTGCTTAATATATGTTGATACTGACATTCAACAGACATTTAACTGACTATAAGAAACTTTACAAGTACATGTCTACCCCTAACCCCAACCCCAACCTAACAGTAATCTAATGAGAATTAGTTGACATGTAGATGCAATGTAACAAACGTACCATCGAAATAAAGTGTGACCAAAGTCATGAACCGGAAGCTGCGACCGCTATTTTTCTCATATTGTGACGCAGTTCCTAGAGAATATATATGTTAGCCATGCCGGTTTGCTAAGATATACGCAATCAGATAATTTAACCCAAAAATACAGGAATTGCATTTTTATGAAGCTAATAATATGCCAAAACAATCTGAAATTTGCATTGTGTTAATTTGAATTATTCACAATGTAAATCTGAATTTTTATATGTCGTTCAAAAATGTTTTGAATTTCTGATCACCCCTGACCTAGTTTCTGCTGAATCTGAATTTAAAGATCTGAATTTCTGGTTTTGAAGTGTAGAATATTGAAAATGTTCTGAATTTCTTCATCTTGAAAACTTGAAACTGTATTTTTACAAACCCAATTCCTGCAGTTTAGAAATTCAGAACACAAAAATTGACACAAAAACGACAAACAAAAGTTCAAACAACATATTTTCAAACAAAAGTTTGAAAATGTGTCTGAAAAGAAATCAGCCTTAAAAAACTAAGTTGTCTTAACATTCAGATATTGAATATTTATATTTATAAGTTATGAAATTCAAATTAAGAAATTCAAATTCAAATTAAGAAATTCAAATTCAAAACAGTTTATAACGGCATATAAAAATTCAGATTTATTCAATTACAATTGTCAATAATTCATATTAACACAATTCACATTTCAGATTGTTTTGGCATATTATTAGCTCCATATGTTTTCAGATTTTAATTAAAGATTAGAAGGGCAAACCATTTGCACGGATGAATAGTTCACCACAAAACTAGCAATGTCAGCTAACAAAATCATATTAGTTTTGATTTCTTGCGTACTTAAAGTTTTATTAAACCATTATTCATTAAAATGATATAGAGTGTAATCACCTAAGATCTTCAGGAATATATTTTATTGAATGGAAAAGATTCAATACATTTAAATTTAAATTAGGTGTTGCAAACTGTTTAAATATAGGATTTTTTTTATGGTTCTCTGGATTTTTGTTTCCCTATTTAATAAAATTGTATTAAATTTGGATTTCGAAATCATTGGTTTTTTTTTTGCACCATAAAACTACTTCCAGATGTGATTTTGGTACTGACTAATCTAATGAAAATACACACATATATTATTCTGTAGCATCCAA
>CAIGQQ010028741.1:161486-172277 GCA_903798035.1 Danio albolineatus | reverse complement strand
TTTGGGGAGACTAACAGTATCCAGGTACAGAGATTGAATGATCACAAATGTAAAAAAAAAAAGCTTTTCTCACTTTGCTTCTAAAAATAAAGAGTAATATATATATATATATATATATATTCATTCATTTTTGGCTTAGTCCCTTTATTAATCCGGGGTCGCCACAGCGGAATGAACCGACAACTTATCCAGCATTTGTTTTACGCTGCGGATGCCCTTCCAGCCGCAATCCATCTCTGGGAAACATCCATACATTCTCATTCACACTCATACACTAAGGACAATTCAGCTTACCCAATTCACCTATACCACATGTCTTTAGACTTGTGGGGGAAACCAGAGCACCCGGAGGTAACCCACGCAAACACGGGGAGAACATGCAAACTCCTCAAGAAATGCCAAGTAAAAATGTTTTATAGTTTTGAACGTCAGAAGAAATATGTGAATAAAGTTTGTTTTAAGTTTGTTTTAAGAATATTATCTGCCAGTGAGTTAAGTGAAATAATCTTTTTTTTTTTTTGCTTTTAAAACAAAAAACTCTAAGCAAGAGTTTCTGTTTTTATTTTCCTGGTCAGCTATAATTTAGGCTCAACATTGCATATTTTTGCAACGTGACTATCGGGGATGCTAACATTGTGATATTGACGCTAAAACACGATATATTGTGCAGCCCTTAATTTTAAATATATATATATATATATATTAGGGCTGTCCAAAAATTAATCGTGATTAATCACATCCAAAATAAAAGTTTGTTTTGACATAATATGTGTGTGTGTTATATATATTTATTATGTGTATGTGATAAACACATTCATAGAAGCCAAAACTATATATAAAAAAAGTTACATCAAAGTAGTTACATCATATTCAAATGTAAAATTTGTATTATACACATATATTTTTTAGATATCTAAATATAAACCAACATTTTATCAAGTATATGCATGTGTGTATTTATATATTCATAATATAAATATACACCGTACACACACAAATATTATGTTAAACTTTTATTTTGGATGTGTATGTTTATATATATATATATATATATATATAGTTTTGGGGAACATTATTGAGAATATTGAGTTACTCACCAAAAAAATTAACTAGTCGCGTTACTTAGTTACTTTTTATGGTAAGTACTGCGTTACGTTACTTTTGAGTTACTTTTTTTGACCTGGCTTAGGCTTGATTGCTTTCAGAACTTGCATGCATTTTTTTAATATATATAAAACACACCGTTCAACCTTCATTTAGCTTTAAAAAAAAAAAAATAGAGTAAAATAATGAAAAAAAATGAATGCAAAAAATGAACTTCCTGACCCCAGAGCTACACATGCCGTAAAAACAGATTACTGAAAGCTTAAAGCAATGCATTTGCAGGTTTTATCTTATTAAATAGAGAAATCACTGTCCATTCAGATAATCCTCTTTTCCTTTTCTTCAATGCCCTTAAAATAATGAGAAGGTTTCTATCGCGTAAATGTACTGCTCTGCCATCTTCCTTTCTGCCTCTTCCTGCATTTTCTCATTGTGTGCGTTACTCAATGTGACGATCATTTTAATTCAGCACTTTATTTTTCAAAAGTGAATTAACTAAACTAAAAAGTAACTCATAATACATTTTTTTTAAATGCGTTACATGTTACTTAGAAGAGTAATATTATTACGTAACTCGTATTACTTGTAATGCGTTACCCCCAACACTTTATGCATGTTAACATTTATTTATTCATTTTCTTTTCAGCTTAGTCCCTTTATTGATCTGGGGTCGCCACAGTGGAATGAACTGCCAACTTATCTAGCATATGGTTAACACAGCTGCGACCCATCACTGGGAAACATCCATACACACCCATTCAATAAGGTCAATTTTACCTTACCCAATTCACCTATATTTCCCAGAGATGGGTTGCAGCTGGAAGAGCATCCTCTGCGTAAAACAAATGCTGGATAAGTTGGCGGTTCATTCTGCTGTGGCGGCCACAGATTAATAAAGGGTCTAAGCCGAAAAGAAAATGAATGAATGAATTCACCTTTAGTGCATGTCTTTTGACTTGAGGGGGAAACCAGAGCACCTGGAGGAAACCCACACCAACACAGGGAGAACATGCACACTCTACAGAAATGCCAACTGACCCAGCCGAGGCTCAAACCAGCGACCTTCTTGCTGTGAGGTGATTGTGCTACCCACTGCGCCACCCGTATGTATATATAATGCAATTGGTCAAAAATTTGACACTTGCGTGTGTGTGTGTGTGTGTGTGAATAAACTGCAAGAATAAACTGCACTATCGTTAGTAATATACGAGACACTTCTTTTCTTACCAGCTGATCTCTCATAAGCTATAAAGGGAACACATGAGATCATTCACACTGACCAGTTATTCATAAACCCAAATGTGGCACACTGAATAGCAAAGACGACAGATAAGACGCTGCAATAAAGGCCATGCAGCGTGACAATCACCTGCTCTGTAATTCCGACACTTACCGACCTTGTAAACGTGAATAACAGAGCTGCAAAAGTCTGTGTTGTGGTTTAACAGCAGGTCTAGACAAGTTTGCCTGCAGCAGTAGCAGCTTTATCGCTTATTTTGCTTACAGTCATTTACATCAGCTTCTGCACTGCCATTTTCTCACTCTCACAGGAAGTGTACCAAAACTTCAGAAAGAAAGAGAAAAAAAACTATCAATATGTCAGCAGTCAAGCTCATTTCCGGCAATGTGAGCGGCTGATGCGGCCCCTGTGGCTTTCGCTGATTTGAATACCGTCGAGAGAAAGAGAAGAAACAGCAGAGCGGTTTAACTATCATTCAAGATGGCGCGCAAAGCAACAAGTGAGCGCAGCACTTGTTATAAACAGCTGTGTCAGCAAGCGCAGCATTTGTGCCGTCCAGCGCCGGCCGCCCATTACTCTTCTCTGTGTGCAACAGTTTAGCAGCTGTGCGGCCTTTAGAGAGCAAGCGGGAGACATCCTGTTTTTACAGTGGGATTTGCTGGGGGGTGTGGAGCTGACCCGTTTCAAAACAGCAGTGTAGATAGAACACCTCATTTTGGGAGATTAACTAAAACAGTCATATGACAAATATTTGTGAAACAACGATAAAGAGATCGTACTGATTTCCCTCACTCTCAGATCATCCAGGATTTAGGAGTCTTAACATTAAATGTGTATTTTGGCTGAAAATGCGGTCTAATGATTTATAAATTAGGATACTTTCAGTCAAGAAAACACACACAGTACGCATCTGCAGTGCATTGATATCGTAATCTGTGCATCAGCAAGTCACATCGCGGGATTAGATCATTTATTAAAGACTAAAAGATAAAGATACTACTATACAATGATGACCATGTTATTTTACTTTTGTTTAATTTCTGTACTTGAATACTGTTAGACTATTAAAGCAGTTATTTCACTTTTACTTTTGCCCTGTTGTATTTATATATACACAGTTGTCAATTTTATCTTATTTAGATGCACTGCATAGAACAAGACTTGATCATCCCGGTCGATTTCATATAATAAAATCTTTCCAAATAGAGATATATTCAAATCATCTGCTGAAATTATATTCATATCGCGATATATTCCGCACCAAAACAACATATTGCGACAGCAGATTGTTTCCAATATCGTTCAGCCCTAACACACAGACAAAATAAATTGAATTCCTATTGATTCAGATGATGCATTGAGAACTTCTGAAGCAAAACGATTGATTTGTGAAAAAACTGAACATTATATACTACATTATAACTGCTTTGGTAAATATTTCTATGTGCATACACTAATCTGGAGCACAAGCTGCTTGTTTCAGTATTATGAATGCACAGGTGAAGCAAGCAAGTTTTGTTGTTCACCCGGCTACGTATAATTGCACAATCAAACTGTATGATTAACTTTTAACAGATTCCCTATCATTTGACATTTAGATTTGTGCGTCAGGAAGCTTGTGAACAGAACAGGTTAAAGATAACTGGTGTATTCCAGAAAGCAGGTTTGATTTACTTTCCCTTTACAAACTGTGGGTTTATTAACCTTAAACCAGCGAAACTTGGGTTGACAATTGTGGTACAGGGGGGTTAATTCAGCCAACTCAGGTTATGTTTTGCATTATATATTTTTATATATTAAAATTTCGTAAGCAATACATTAAATAGTGTCAGAAATGTTTAAAGATTAAATAAAATACAAAAAAAATGATATATATTACTATTAAATATATTAAGAAACACACACACATTAAGCTCAAAGGTTAACTAACGGTTAAATAACCTGAAAAGGGAGCAGGTTATGTTTAGAGCATAAGTTACAACTATTGCATAAGTAATCAGTTTTTTTTTTTTAAATGAAAGCTTAGGTTGTGCACTTACATATCCTTTAACTTATCTGGGTATGTCACATAACCCGCTTTCTGAAATACTTTAGTGTTCTGCTGCCTATAGCCCAATTTTTTTCAAAAATGGGCCAAAAAATAAACTTGCTTGAGAGCCAGGGGATAAAGGTGAATACATCAAGCTGTATTACAAAGTTTTCGTCGGGAATTTCCTCATTTATTTCAAAATAAATCGAAAACATTACTTTGAGCATATTAACTAACGCATTATTATATATTTTTTACATTTCATAATAAACTTAATATAATGAAAACAATTATATTTACAACACAATGGAGTTTAATGCCGAATACACTAGTCTAGCTGCACCTCCCTTCGCCTTGATTTGTTTACTGAGGACTTCTAAATTGTGCTCTATCTTTGAGCAACAGGATGTTCATTTAAAATAATAATAATAATAATAATAAATTACAATGCTTAACTGAAACGTTTAACCAGTTATTTATTTTTTTGGCTTAAAAAAAAAAGAAAAAAAGTTACATTAAATTAAAAATGACAATGTGTATTAAAGGCATTAACCCCAACCCTCCCAAAAATTCTCCCTCTGTTCTCAGATGGGATGGCGCAGGCCCTAGTAAGGGCATCTCTGCTATAGACCCTATCATCAGGATTTACTGGTATTCATTTTGTTTGGTCTGTATATGCTTTTTTGACTCTCAAAGTAACAGTAGCCATTGACTTGCAATTTATATACCAAAAAGGACCACAATTTCAGCTAAAAAGCTACATTAAATGTGCTACTAAAGAACGCAAGTAGTCACCAGGATGGTCTGAGATTGAGTAAATTAACAAATTCTGGGGTGAACAACTGCTTAAAATTTGCAACAGTAAGGTGTCTGGAGTCCTGTGGCCAGACACAGTCAAACATTAAACCCAACACACATTCTTCAGAATCTTATCTGCCGTGGATTCCAAAGTGCTCGGTTTGGAAAACACTGTGCAAACACATTTGGGCTGCAAACTCTACGAAAAGCAAAAATAAAAAGTGTTTTCAACCTAGAACACAACCGAAAACAGAAATGTGGAGGAATCCTCAACCAGTGCAAAGTGTATTTTTCCATATGACTTTGGTTTGGCTAAGCAAATGACGGTGGAAACTCCCATGGCATCAATACGCATCATAAATTGGTCAGAACAAGAACCAACTAAAAGGATTAAAATGACTAAGTTTAATTTGACAATTACATAGCTGTTTCTGTACATGTATGTTTCTCGAAATGATTAAAGCAAAGAGAGAGGAAATGAACAGAATGAAACATTTCTCCCCGAAATGAACAGTTTAGTCCACTCTATCGCAAGCAACTACACTTGAAATGTAACAATCCACACATTTGAGAGACATACGTGTGAGTGTAAGTCAAAGACAATCTGGCCAAAGCAATCAGCCGAAATGGTAAAAGGGCTACAAAAGGCATCCCATGACGTTTTAAAATGAAGTCTCTTTAACATTAAACTGGTTTCGGGCATCGCAATGCAGACACTCATCAACTTCCTGTGGATTTTCAAGCTTTTGAGAGCAAAAGGTTCATCACTCGGGTTCGATTATGCTGTGAATACAAGTTATGTCTGTGGTAAGCCCGCCTTCAACGATTAGGCTTTTTGCATAAAATGTTCCATGGACTCATTTACATGTTGATTATCATTGGATGTCAGTGATATCATAACTATGGCACGGTTCAAAACCTGTTACACCACATAGCTACCTACAATTAGTATGCTACAACCTCCTCAGCAAATCTGTGCTTTGCTACAGTGGATGCCTGGATACATTTCGGTATAAAATGCCTATAACACGTTGTTGGACTGTTTGGTGGAGACAAACTCCAAGACTTTTTGACTCAAAGTAAGAAGCTGAAGTAGAGAAAACAAATATAGAAAAACCTACAATCAACGAAAGGAAAAAAAAAAATTGAGAATCTTCATTTAGGAATGCTTTATCGTTAAGCAATAGTCCGAGATGTGTGTGACACGGCTCTGTCACAGTACACAGGAAACCGAAAGCAAGCCAACCCCATTACGTCGCTTCAAAAAGGCCCGTTTGAAAACAAACCAAAAATAAATGTTAACTCTAAATCAAAACAGCACGAATATATTCGGTGATTTTCTCCATTAGCGAGTTCATTTGTCCTAAACAGTCAGTGCCAGAGTCATTAAGACTTGTAGTTAGATGTTAACCAAGTTAAGCCTTCGTACAGTCCATCTCCAGTAGTCGCACACGAGGGCTGCACGTACCAGTTTCTATCCCGGATACGTGTCAGTCCCAGCTTCTCCTGGATCTCGTGCGGCTTCATGGCGTCCGGCAGGTCTTGCTTGTTGGCGAAAATCAAAATGATGGCGTCCCGCATCTCTCGGTCGTTGATGATGCGGTGGAGTTCCTGCCTGGCCTCGTCTATGCGATCTCTATCAGCACAATCCACCACGAAAATTAACCCCTGCGTGCCTGTGTAATAATGTCGCCAGAGGGGACGGATCTTGTCTTGTCCGCCCACATCCCACACGTTGAACTTGACGTTTTTGTAGGTGACTGTCTCTACGTTGAAACCCACAGTCGGGATGGTGGTCACAGACTGGCCGAGTTTCAACTTATAAAGGATGGTGGTCTTCCCTGCAGCATCCAGACCCAGCATCAATATTCTCATCTCTTTGTTACCGAATATCTTTGACAGCATCTTCCCCATCTTGTAAACTGTTCATAAATGGTTACTTCCCTCCAAAAGAAAAAAATAAACTGCTTTGCAGGGGTTACTAAAAAAAGTTGGATTTTTTTTTTATGGGAATGTCAAATTTTGGAAATAATGTCTCTGAATGTGAAATATATTTCCAAGAATAAGCACCACCGTACTGCTGATTAGCATAAATGACAGTACTGAAAACTTTCAGTACAACACGAACAAATGGAAAGGTCAAAGATCGACTTTGCTTCGGTTATAGGGTGGTAATAGTTTGAAAAACGCCACAGTCAATTATAATAATCCACCAAAATTGTGACAAAGTAGCGATTTCGGTGCTTTTCCTGTGTGTGTTCAGTGCGGCGAGGCCTCTTTAAGAGCCTGCGGTCTTTTCAAGACTTCCTCTTGGCGTGTGAATGTCCGTCTCGAGGGTTCTCTCACGTCCTTCCCCCAAAATGTAACCGGATAGCAGCTGAAGACGTCTAAAGCCTCGGCGGAAAAGCGTTCATTTGGCTGAGCGGCGAGTCTGTCATCTGGGCCGTCCGAAGAGGAGCCGGATCAATTTCAACCGTCCCGAATTCGAACTGTCTCACGTGCCCCTGAGAGACAAGAGAGGCTCAGAGGGAGTGCCAGAAAAATGCAACTTAGCCAGCTAGCTTAGCCGGCCGAACAACCCACAGAAAATCTCAAAACACAGACTTTCTACATACATTTTCGACATGATATGTGAAATAGAAACATTAACGAGTTGTTTTCATTCATTTTAGAGAGACTAAATAGGTTTTAGTTACCTGCGGAGGCCCTGCATTCTCTAGCAGTCTCAACCCCGGTGTTCACTCCTAAAATCAGCCGAGTTCAGTGTGAAACTGACGACGTCAACGCTAACCAGCGGAAATGACCGTTAGAGTCTGATTTTCATAATAAAGGTCTTAGTGAGAGTTGGGTTAGGAATGCTTTGCTTTAATATACACATATTAAATGCACGGATTTTATTCAGCATCACACGCTCTGGGTAATTAGACATTATTAGTTATATCAGCACCATCAGCAATAACACTTGAACAAATCGACTACTAACGTGAAGTATACGTCAACATTTTTAAATAATACATTTTTGTAAGGTGTTTATGAATTAGAAAGTGTGCAGAAGAAAGGAAGGAGATACATAAGTGGACTGTTCTTACAGATGGCGTGAATAGTCATGTTATTTTTCTCAGCCTCGTGTTGCTCCAAATCTGTACGAGTTTATTTCTTCCGTCGAGCACAAGAGGAGATATGTTGAATAATGTTGGTAATCAGACTTATGTGATGCCCGTTGAATGCAGTCTGGGAGACAGTCACTTGTCACCACCTGCTGGCGTAAGGATGTAACCTGAAGAAAAAAGTGACATCTATCAATTTAATCTACAGTCTGGAATAAACACAGGTATGCCTAATAAAATGATCAAAAACAGTAAAAGGTCTTATAGTTGTTTGCTGTTTGTCTGACATATAACGCTGGCTCAGGAAAGCAGTGACCAAAAACTAGCATGCTAAAAGTATTTTAAGCTTTATAAAAATAGAGAAAAACAAACAAACTAAAAAGAGTGACACTGACGTAAAATTATATGTGTTTTTATTGCCTCATTTAGGATATACCAAGATTTTTCCAGTTATAATTATTGGAAACATTAAAAACGTTCTACTCCTGCTCGCAAGAACTCTGTGAGTTATTATTTCAATTTAAAATAGCTGTTTTCTATTTGAATACAGCTTACATCGTAATTTATTGTGTAAAGGCACATAATTTCCAGCACTTATTCTAATATGCTGAACTGCTGCTCAAGAATTGTATTATTTTATTATTATCAATGCTAAAAACTGTCATCTGTCTAGAATAAACCATTCAAAAATACATTACAAGCCCCACAAATACCTCAAAATACCAAATATCCCCCCTAAAAAAGTTAGTCTACTTTTATTTATAAAAGTTACTTTAAAGGTGCACTGAGGCTAGAATTAAAAAGTATAGCGTATTCTATAGCCTTTGGTTATTATGCACGTGTTTGTTTTTGGTGCTTTCACATATTAATTATATAAAAGCCTTAAAGGGACTTTAAAATAATAACACAAAAGGAAATGCCTTAAAGGGACTTTAAAATAATAACACAACAGGACCTCGCCCTTTTTATATCCCGCTATCATCAGACACGCGTGCTAATTGGTAGTAAGTGTGTTTTGGGCACTGATCTTTAGTCAACATTTGAAGTGAATCGTCACCTGTCACCAAAGTTGTCCTAAAATTATTGAACAACACCCATTCTTGTCTTAGGACAATTTATAAAAACTGTTTTGATCCACTTCAAATGTTGACTACTGTACTATATATAACCCAACTATAGGTTGTTATAGCTATGGTTATTTTAACTTAAAACATTATATAATTTAACCCAGTGCATTGGGCTATTTTGATTATATGTTAATTTATCCATTCTGGGACTATTGCTACTATTACTACTACTATTAATTTTATAATTATGGCTGTGCAAATAAACAACATAGAGTTTTACAAAATACTTTAAATGCTTTATTTGCATTAAATTTTAAATTCCAGACACATTTGTTAAAATTAAACAAGAATTGCAAATAATGAACAAACAGAACAAAGTGCAGACAGTTAGCTACTGTGCAAGCAGAAAATCCTGAGTTGATGGAGCAGAACATGGAGTTCTGTGTGCTGTAGAGGCCACCCAGCAGCTGTAGCAGGCTTCACTCAGTGTCCACAATGAACAATATATTTTAGCCACATACAAACGCTTAAAGATGATCTTGCTTTGGTGCTACTTCTCCCATAGATTTATTACAACGAGATTAAACTAGGTTAGTAGCCTTTTGCTTAATTGATCTTCTATAGAGCCCCAATGTTGCAAAATATTGTATTATAAATAAATACTATTATTTTGAGTTTTATATTTGTAAAGATTCCTGAAAATTAAAATGTAGAACAGTTTTTACCATAGAATTTACCATAGTAAAGCAAGACAGAGTAATGTTGCTGAAATTAATGTTTGAATCACAGGAATAATTTACATTTGAACATATGGGTGACATAATGACTGGTTTGACAAAATCGTGGTCTTTGTCAATATAAGATTTTTTTTTACAGTTAATATTATATATAACGGGTACCACGGTGGCATAGTGGGTAGCATGATCACCTCACTAAAAAAGGTCACTGGTTCAAGCCTCGGCTGGATCAGTTAGCAGTTCATTCTGCTGTGGTGACCCCAGATTAATAAAGGGACTAAGCCGGAAAAAAAAAGGAATGAATTAATTATATATGGCATATGTAGCATCTTGTGATATACAGTACTAAATAAGTAACACATTTCATTAAATTATCAAAAAAAATAATAATAATTAAAAAAATCTAACTATTTTTAAAATCTAAAAAAATAAAAAATAAATATTTATGGCTTTTGGACACCAAATGTACCATTAGTACTGAATCATCCACATATCAAAATAGAAAGTCCTGTTTACATTGAGATAGTGTTTCACGGTGTACTATTTTATTTAATAAACGCAGCGTTGACCTTTGAATAGAAGACTTTTCGTAAAAACATTAACAAATTTGCGTCCGTCCATTCATTTCATACGCATTATTTAATTGTTATTAACTGTTATCTGTCAAAACAGGTTGTACCACTGTACGTCTCTCGTGCTCTTATCAGTG